>WSXT02135485.1:0-10598 GCA_011762715.2 Neuroterus valhalla
TAATAATCCCTGGCATTCTGTAACATTTTACAATTTCTGTAAACCTTACTTATTTTATCTTGCTCCTTTCCATCAATAGGATGACTCAATGTTGGATGCTATAAACAGCATACATTCTGAAAACGACTTTGAATATGTTCAAAAATGTGTGAGCAGTCTCGAAAGCAAGGATTCGGGTGTAAACCTTTCTCCCGATTCTGCCAGCGTTTCTAGCTCAGATTTACACCTAGAAAATCTCGACGATTATAAAAACACCAATCATGATCTTCATAACGTAGACATGAGATTCGTTAAAGGAGAAAACGTATTTCTAGACTCAAAAATTATAGACGAAGATTTTTCTATAAAGAAAGAAGATTCGTATTCTGAAAACGATTCTGAAACGTCACTCAGTTTGCACGAGGAATCAAATGACATTCTTGAATATGTTGTCAATCCTGAAAATGTTATCAATTACCATATTCTCGATACTTCACCGATCACAGATAACTTCGAGCATTTCGAAGATCCAAAATTCCTAGGTTCTATTGAATCTTTGGATAAAAGTTCCAAATTGGAACATTTCAGTATTACCCCCTTATCCAGTGAATCATGTTTTGGAAGCAATAAATCTTTGAGCAACGAATCCGACTCCAAAGAAACAGGCACCGAAAAAGTTATCACTGAAAAGAAAACGTTAGAAACAAATAAGAAGACTGTAAACAAGGATTCAGAGTTTAAAGTTTGCTCACAATGTCCCATGACTTTCAAATACAAAAGACATTTTGATAGACATATGGAAGGACACGATAAGAATAACTGTTCCCACTGTAATGCTAAATTTGCAAGGCGAAAACACCTCGACGTGCACCTGTATAGAATTCATGGGGAGAGCGCTAATAACCGATATCCTTATTCCTGTGATATTTGTTTACGTAACTTTCCAAAGAAAGTTCTCTTAAATCGCCACAGAACAAAACATCATTTTGAAAGCGGAAACGTCTGCTCTCAATGTGGAGACATCGTTAAAACTGATGCGGAAATGGAACAACATAAACTCAAGCACGAGAAGGAGAAACAATTCAAGTGCATGAGATGCTCTCATCTTTTTAGCACTGAGCAAACTTTCCGAAGCCATATCCAAAATCATGATAATTATAAATGTTCCAAGTGTGATGCATCTTTTGCTTCCAAAAAAGCATTTAGTAAACACTTTAGACTCGCTCATTCAACGAAAAAACAGGATAAAAAACCTATGAAGGATGGTACTTATTTTTTAATTGTTTTACATTCTCTGCTTACGATGTTTAAACTACAAAAAATATATGAATGAAGATCGAAAAGTTGACAACATGACTCGGTATCAAAATAAATTCGATGAAATATGAGTAAATAACACCCGGTTATGTGTCCCTGAATACTTTCTTTTAAATTCATTGTGTTATAGCATTTAAAGGGAAGTTTGAGATCTAATCTCAAGTACGCCCATTTTTCATGATTAATTGCAGACAAAAAAAAAACTTTTTTCTCGTTTTCATACATAGTTTCAGAGTTATAATCACTTTTTATAAGTCTCCAAGTTCTTATTCCATCTGGTAATAGGACCTTTTTTCATTTATTGATTAATAATGAAGATTATCAAATATACTTTGAGACGTGAGAATTCAACCAAGCATGAAGTGTCTTTATCTCATGAAAATAACCGATTTCGAAGCCCATAAACGGTCGTGTGATTCACTGTCATCCAGGCACACGGGCTTATCAACATATTATTAGAAGAAGCATATTCTGGGAGTTAATTTATGAATGAATTTTTAGAAGAACGTTTTTTTCTTGTGAAACACTTGATCACTAGGTTGAAAAAACTAGCAAAACAAAAATAATCGGTATTCCCGATTATATTAAAATTATTCTAAATAAATATAAAGCCGGGAAAAATCATGGCTAGTCTCGAGTAAGTTCAGCCCCAAAGTACTTGCACATCCAGTTTCTGTTTTGTACGTGTTTCAGGGTTTTCCCCGGTTATTTTAGGCCGAGAAAAATATTGTACTACCCGTTTTTGAGAAAAACGTTTGTTTGTTTACGATTAAGAATCTCGTTCTTCTCATGAACAACGCAAAGTATGAATAGCAGTTAAAATTGTTCCCCTTTCCAAAATCTATAGAATTATTTATTAAATAATTGGCTGTATTATACAAGATGAACATCTGAAAAGGGTATAATTTTATAGATTTCCAGAGGTGGAACAATTTTGAACTGCGAGTTACTATTCATATTTTGCGTCGTGTTTTAGAATAACGAGGTCTTGAGTAATTAAAAATTATATCTCTTCATGTTTACAGGGTGGCGATTCGGCGGACGATTTCAAATTCCCGGTTTTCACGGTCAAGTTTTTCAATTTTCCCGGTCAACTGGAAGTAACATATTTATATTTGTCGCAAAACACTAACATTTTTTTAATTCAAATCTAAACACCCTTCAACGCAACAGATCAAACATTGCAAAATAAATGAATTCTAAAAAGAATACTCTACTTTTCAACAAAAAAATATCCTTTTTTTACAAAAATTGAAAAAGTTGAACTTACAAAAAAAAAACAATTTACGATAACAAAAACAAAAACAAACTTCCAACAAAATAGTTCATTTTTCAACCAATGTGAAGAACTTTCAAATAGCATTATGAATCTTCAACCAGAACAGTTGAATTTTTAAAAAAAGATGAATGTTCAACTAAAAAGATAAATATTTAACCGGAGCACTTCAATTTCCAACCATGAAGGTGAAAATTCAAACAAGAAGATTAAGTACTAAATAGGAATAATCATTTGCTCAGAAAAAACATGAGATTTCAACAAAATATTCGAATTTCAAAGTCAAAAAATGGTTATTTTTAACCAAAAATAGAACAATAACATTTTTGGTTTAAATATTTATTTTTAAACAAGCATGAGTGTTTTATACTTGTAAAAAAAACTGTATTTGAAGGAATTGAGTTTTCAAACAGATAAATTAACTTTTACTGAAAAGATAAATCAACGAAAATTTTAGTACTTACATTTTAAATTGACCAAAAATGGATGTTTAACTAAAGAAATCGATTTTTAACTGAAACTATGAAATTTTCAATTGAAATAAGTTACATTTATAGTTGAAAAAAAAATGATTTATAATACAAAAAACTGACTTTCAACCAAAAAAAAACTAAGTTTCAAACAAAATATTGCATTCATACACAAAATGATGAAGAATCAAATGGAAGTGTAGAAGTTTTAACTAAAGTAGTTGAATTTTAAACCAGAAAGACGGATTTTTAGCTGAATTGATGAACATTTAACTAGAATAGTTGAATTTTTGACAAAAAAATTAATTTTCAACCAAAAAATACAATTTTTCTAAGAATGGTTGGAATTTGAACCATAAAAATGAAAATTTTCAAACAAAAATTCAATAGTGACATTTTTGGCTAGAAATGTTAATTTTACACCAAACATAAGAGTTTTTAACTAGATGAATGTACGACTAAAATGAAAAATGTTTGACTATATAACTTGAATTGTTAACCGTAAAGAAGAATTTTTGAAGAAGAATATTACCTTCCGAAGAAGAAGATAATTTTCTACAAAAAATCGATTTTTCAACATAAGATGTGAAGTTTCAACGAAATAATTGAATCCAAGAGATAAATTTTCACCGAAATGTCGAATTTTGAACTAGAAAAGATCAATTTCCCACTAAAAATGAAAAAGTTTTATTTTAATTTGAAGTAATTGATTTGTAACCCAACTGATGAATTTTCAGGTATCTTGAGAAATCTTCAAATGAATAGATGATTTTTAATCAAAAACATTAATTTTCAACCATAAAGAATAATTTTTTACAAAAAGGCAAATTTTCCACGAAGTACATAAATTCTCAAAGAAATAGTTTCATTTTCAAAATCAAAAATCAATGTTCAACTAAATACTTGAATATCCACCAAAAAAAGATGAATTGATTTTTAACAAAGTAGTTACAGTTTCAACCAGAGGTGAAGTTTGAATCGGAATAATGCAACTTTAACATGAAAATTTTATTTTCATTGATCAAGTTTAAATTTCAAATTAATTTGCAATGTACAATGTAAACAAGCTTTCTATTATATTTCAGAAATATTTCTTTTTCGGAGTACTACTTCTACTCCAGATACTGCTTGGAGTACTTTCTTTATTTAAAATTAGGAAAAGGGGACTTTGAAATTGTGACAAATTTTGGATTGAAGGAATGTTTTTTAAAAATTCCTCTCTTCTGAATGCGAACTATAATTAGTTTGAAAAGTACCCGTTCCATGTAAAAAATTCCCTGTTCTAAGTGAAATTTTAATTCTTCACTGAAACTCCCTGTCCTAAAATAAAAACTATAATTATTTTCTGAAATTCCCTATCATCAATTCGATTATCAAATCTGAGGCAGCTGAAAAAATGTTAAAAAAACAACAAATTTGAAAACCGTTTTTCTTATAATGGAAAAAAGAACTCTTTTTCTCATGACGTATAGATATATCCAAATATTTTGTGAATCAGATTAAAGGAACGCTACATTCTTCAAATCAAATGATAGATATCTCTTTGATTCATAAAAAGAAAGCTGTCATTCTTCGTATTTTTTTTGTAGAATTTTTATTAGTCGAGGTTGAGTCAAGTATATTCCCGGTTTTCTATTAAAATCCCGGTTTTTTCTCGGTCAATAAAATTCCTGGTTTTCCGGTCAAGTCGCCACCCTGTTTTAGGAATAAAAACTAATTTTTCTTTACTCCTAAGTTCAGGAACCTCCATAATCTGATTAAAAAATGTTCTTTACATTGTAATTGAACTCAGAACAAAAGTTCTTCAAAATAAAACAAACTTGAATAAATAAAAATAAAGTTCGTTAAAGTACATGCTAGTATAGTCGATTTTTTCTCGTTTTTTGGGGAAAACTCGTTAAAATTCACAGAGTAAAGTTTAAACAAAAATGAAATTCAAGACATTGCGATTATTGAAAAATATATCGAATATTCCCAACTTTTTGATTTTCACCCAGATGAAGATATATCTACATCTTCACTTATTTTAAACAATTTATGAAACTATTCCAGGTCTCTACTTTTGTACAGATTGTTGTCAAAGTTTCATTAAGAAGAGTGGCTATTGTCGTCATTTAGAAACAGCGATGCATTTGAGCAAAGTCAATCAACAGCCACCTGCAAGTGCGTCATGTCCGGTTTGTAAAAAAATATTGACAACACGACAAGCCTGTGTCCAACATATTAGACGGGTTCACAGAGGTGATAAAAAATTCGTTTGCGACACACAAGATTGCTCTTTTCAATGTGCGTACAAAAACGACCTGGAAAAGCACAAACAACTCCACGTTGAAGAGCGCAACGTCGTCTGTGAATATTGTGGTAAAGCTTTCACCAGCATCAGTATTCTCAAAGATCATATTCTCTACGTGCACAATAAAGAGAGGCAATTCGTCTGCGAAGAATGCGGTAAAGCCTTTAAGAGAAATAGTCTGTTAAATCGCCACAAACTTTCCCATCAACAGTTGCGACCTTATGATTGTGGACAATGCTCTGCTGCTTTCAAGCGATCTCATCACCGTGCGAGACATATGGAAAGTTGCCATCGGCTCACCATCGAAAAAAAGAGAAAGGTAGAATCAATTCTTGATTATACAATAATAACCAGGGCTTATTTTGCTTTATAGGAAAAGCGCAGTTGTGAAAAAGAATCAGCAGTTATAAATCACCATAGGAAAAGTGCAGATGTAAAATAGAATCAGCAGTTTTCAATCACCTCTAGATAATTCAGGGTGACCACTCAAAACTCGGAGAAAAATCCTGTTGTCATTTGGTTTTTCAAGTACAAGCCCTATAAACTAAAAAACTTTTAATTTAAAATATTCTAGTAAGAATCTCCCACTGAAATTGAAAATTCACTAATCTCAAACTCTAGAAATATTTTATAGTATTTTGTGAATTCGAAGCTTTCAAAATTAAACAATCGTGAAATGGAAAACGTTGAAAATTGTACCTACGATTCAAAAAGATTTTGAATTCAACAATTTGAATTCAGTATCCTGGAGTTTTACATTTTCTTACAGTAATTCCTGATATTTCATAAAACTATCTCTTTTTGTCTAACAGAAAGTAGAGGACGATGATCTCATTCCAGTACCTGAACAATTAAAGAAAACAAGACTTAAGAAATTAAAAGTCCAGAAGGAGGCTTACCCTGATTTGAAAGCCGAAAACGAATCAAATTCGCAAGCTCACTCTTCGTTAAATCAAGATTCTTTGGACACTCAAGTCTCGATCCAAACGCAAAGCAGTTTAAATTCTCTTTCGTTTGTCGGAAGTCCCAGGGTCTCAGTAGAAATACCTAACAATGTACTTCAAGCAGAAGCTGCATCTGAAGTTGTTTCTCTAGTCGATATTAATTCGGGTCAAGTAGTGACTATAGAAGTCACTAATCAGGATTCGTTGCCGATTGACGATATCGTCAGTCAATTTGAAGAAAGTTGTAACGAGATGCCTGCTTACCAGGACTTGGAACTTCATAACTTCAAAAGAGACCAAAGTTACTACGATCATGCGAATTACTCTGAATTGCAATTGGAAGAGGAGTTCATTCCTTTTCAATGTTAGTAGTTGTAAAATAGATTCTATTCCTATCTTAGAAAATTACTTGATGTTAGCGCAGCCTCTTCGTTCATTTTTGTATTTATGAGGATGTCAATGTTAGCTTCAAACTAGTACAAATTGAAAATTTATTGTAACTGATGTTAAAGATGAATGAAAGTAGTTAAGAGAATTACGCAGAGATGCCTATGTTAATAAATGTTGTGAAGTAATTATAGTTTGGTTTTTATTGTTGACCTTCGTTTTGCAACGTGCAAAAGTGTTATCAGTTTTGAATTATAGTTCCTCACAGGCCCGGCAGGAGTAGTGGGTTGAGTGGGTAGCTAGACCCACTCGAAAAATCCCGAGTAGGAAAATTACCCACTCGAAATAATCGAACACCATATATCGCGTAAACTTTGTCGATTTATACGTTTTAAATTTTACCCGGGAAAAAAAGTTGCGAAAGAGTTACACATACGCTTTGCCCAGTAATTGACTACCCACTCGGTCCGAACATGTCCTGCCGGGCCTGGTTCGTCAAACATTACGTGCTTTTAGATTCAATGGATTTTTTTGGTTTGCCTCAGTACCATCCTATTGTGTTCTTGTGTACACCTCTTATAATAAATGTTCCTGCAATTTTCGTTGAATGTTAAAAATTATGCAAGAACCTGAAAAAGATTTCTGGTCCTACCTTGTGTTTTATTTTGGGAATGGATTTTCTTTTAAGGTGTAATATAAGATTCGTTATCAAATATATTAAATTTATTTCAAAGACACGTACGTAACAACCAACACATTCCCCTTCTCAAACTACTCCCTTCATGTCTGAAATACAAATGGAATGTTGGAAACAAACATAATTTCTCACAGAAAGATTAACAACACTGCCAAGTGAGGTTAATATGAAAACAACATTAAACAGTCTCAAATCCATTCCCTTGAATGTCGAAATGTAGCAACGGACCAAGTTTTATTCTGACGAACAATAGTAAGTCTTATTTATTAAAAATTGTAAATAACCTACTTGGCGTCAATAATCTTTACAGAGTTTTACAGTACACATATACATTTTCGACGCTACAATGCGAGATTAACGAGTAATAAAATTAGAAAACATACGAACCGTTAATGGACTGACTGGTAGATTTATTTTTTACCGATAAACGAGGCCTTTACCTCATTTCACGTTGTGTCTAAAAGAAATTCACGAAATTAATTTGTATGCTATCACTCCCGCTGCTGCAGCAATCGTTCCACCAATAATGCTCCATGCAATCGTGGTTGTCTTCATTTTGCCTTCCTTCTTCTCACTTTTAGCATAAGCTATTTCTTTTTTGGTCCCCAGCATCTTGCGATACAAATTTTTCTCTTTGTGAGAGTCTTTTTCATTCTTCATTTTTATAACCGCCAACTCCTGCTGAATTGCTTTATTTTGGGGGTCCAACTTCTGGGCTTGAAGCAACGTCGTGTAGGCTTTTGAATGTTCCCCTTTTAAATGCAGAATTTTACCTGTGCAATTAAAGGGAGAAAACAATTATTTTAGTAACTGATCTACTTTTTAAATTTGTTTTAAAAACTTTGAGCACCTTTTCGGAAAAGAGCTTTTATATTCTGCGGCTGACACCCCAGCACGTTTTCCACACTTTTGAGTGCAGCTTCATAGGCTTGTGTTTTTAACTGTGCTGCTGCCAAATTATTGTAGACAGTCAACCTGTCTTCTAATAGAGCCTGCAATTCTGCATCTGACTCGGTTTCCTGAACACCATCTTCGCCAAATGTTCCACTTTTCGAGGGAGACAAGAAATCCAAAGCTCTACGGTAACACTGAATCGCAAGAGTCGGTTCGTCTCGTTTGATCCACCAATTTCCACGCAATCGCTTCTTGTTTCTTCAAAACAAAAATGTAATTTAAAAATACGACATTCATATCATATCGAAAGATCGGTTAGATTTCAAATCTGATATAAATGCCTCTGCTAAATCTTTTGAAAAGTTTGAAACCTTAGTAAAATCTTTCAATCTGATGTACGCTTCAAAGTCGAAAGGCCAAGCCCACATATTATATAAATCAACAAAATGGCCAGCTTTTAAAGATGTATAACAATTACCCCATTTCTTTTCTTTGATCGACTGCGAGAGACTCAATGTCCGGTTCATATTCCACGTCCTTAAGCTCAACAGTGTAACAAAGTGTAACATCAGAAGGAATTTTGTCTTGGTCTCCTAAAGTTCCATACGCAAATCTCGAAGCGACTTCAACTTCCGCTTCCTCACCAACATCCATTAGAGCCACCGCCAAGTCCAAACCCTGTAAATAAAAATTTAAGTTAGAAAAATTATTTTATTAAAAATATACTTGAGATCCAAATAAAAAAATAATACCTGTACAACTTCAACATCTCCCAACTGAAAAGTAACTTCTTCCTCTTGAGTAACAACAGTTCCATTTTCAAGTTTGCCAGTAATTTTTGCCTTACAAATGTCTCCCCTGTTGGGCCGCGTATTTGATTTTCCTGCTTTCAGAATCTTTTTCTTTAACTGACCGTTTCCGAGGATGTCTATCCACTCGTTTTCAGGGTGGCTTTCTAAACTTGCTTTCGTCAATGGATCTTCCGGGTTCACGTCAAAATTGAGTTCATTTTTAATGAACACGGCCTGCGAGCCTCCAGATTCGATTTTATCTTCAGCCATGTTTTTTACAAGAGCATTATTGAGTTCCTAAAAAAATAAGAACATTTGGCGAAATAATATAAGAATTAATCTCTACGGAAACTTTTGAACGCTTCAAGAATCTTATGAATCAATACGAGCAATGATAATAAGATGAAAGCTTAGGGTTGGAAAAGAGGTTGAGACGAAAAAAAAAAAGGATAAACTTTATGAAGAAAAATGAATCCAGGATGTCAACTAATAAATTGTGCTAATAAGCAGATATAATTGCTATAAATAAACCTGCAGTACACAAAAAATGATAACATCAGATATAACATTCTAGAAGAATCACATGTCATGAAGTTTTTTACTCACAATTTACTTATAATTGTCTAAACTTGGACAATATGAAATAAAAGTTAATCGAAATAGTTCTAGACTTCTGAAACCCGCACAATGCACATAAAAAATGTGCTGCTTCATTTCTATAATTGAAATTAAGCTAAATCATCAAACTGCGTCTGCATGGTAAAAATAAAAAACGCTCTCTTTTTAGTCTTACCTTATTATTCTCCGAAATTCAGGCTTTTCCGAAAAATCAGGACTACGCCGTTTTATCACCTACTCGACCCGCTTGGCCGGTAGAGGTTAGGGCAAGTTATCTTAATATATATATATATAGATATAAAATACCTCGCCACATATGACACAATCAGTTATACAAAAGCACGGTTACAACCTTTGGTTACAAGTGCAAGAATTTTCATTTTACTTTCCAGCCGCTTCTTCTGAATGCCGATAGTATCCAAATAAAACCGTTTTCCTCTATTTTAAAATAACTATTTGTTTGAGAAGAGATGTGTTGATGAGAGGGAACCCAATTTAGGAAAATTATTAAGCCCTGCCAGATATTGTCATATTGCCCAGAAGTATAGAACTACTATACGCATGCGCAGAATAAAACATTTGGAGTTTCTGGCTTTTTTAAAGAAGCACTATTTCTCAAAATGTATCCCATAGACTTCAAAAAAATGATATTTTTAAAAAGATTTATTTAATCTTTCCTTCAATTGAATCAATATCTTCTCATATTGAAGCCTTTTCTATGTATTCATTCTGGAGGTTAGGATATGCTATTTGCTCTTGGGAATCTAGGATTCAAGGGTCAGACGGCACGCCATGCTCGGGAAGTTTTGAACTATACGTAAGTGTGAGCATGTACACGCGTGCTTGTGTGAACTTCTCAAACTTCTGGCAACAGGAAAGTGCTCATTTTTAGTTCCACTAGTTGGATCTCCTTATGTCTATTCTCCATGTTA
>WSXT02135496.1:0-10598 GCA_011762715.2 Neuroterus valhalla
TTACACCTATAGTTCAAGCAATAGGGAAATTGTTGTGCCACAAACTTTTGCACAAAATTGACTTTGCGATCAGGAGAAAGGTACTTCATACTGTATTCCAGTCATGTTCTTGACCCGCAAATAACATGTCAAATGTTTTTATTGACGTTTAAAGCCGAAAAATTGCACTATTTTAGTTATTTTATTTTTAACATGAAAAGTATTGTAGCAATCTTAATGGCATCAATAAATAAGATATAGGCAATTTATTTACAAATAAAATGAGCCCTTTTTCGACCTGATCGGATGATGGGAGGCTGAGAAAATTAGTAAAAACCAGGAAATTTTAGGCTTTGGTAAAAGGTAGCGATTTTGATGCTCTATAAGTGCTAAAAATAATAAACACTGCAGGATGATAACTTTTTACGTAATTGCTATTTCAATTATTCAATGCTGCTAATTGCAAAATGTATGTAGGGTGCACCGATAATCCGATTTTAATTTTCCAAACGGATTTTGAAACTTTACCTAGAGCACAACAAAATGTATCGGTTGGTTTTGCAGTAGAATTTTGGTAAACGCGTTAAAAAAGTTCACAAAGATGACTCCAAACTGCTGGGCGCTCGAAAGTAGCCGAGGAATGAGGGAAGAAGGAAGATAGAAGAGGCTACTTTCGAGCGCTCAGCAGTTTGGAGTCATGCTTGAAAACTTTTTCAAATGCATTTAGCAACAATAAAATGGAAAACTGAGATATAAATTTTGTTGGGCTTTAGTTTACGTTTTAAAATCCGTTTTAAAAATTGAAATCAAACCATTGATGCACTATACAGACATTTTGCAATTAGAAACATTAAATAATTGAAATAGCTATCACGCGAAAAGTTATTATCCTAAAGTGTCTATTCTTTTTAACGCGTATAAGGCATCGAAATCACTACTTTCTCACTAAAGCTCAGTCAAAGATATCCAAAATTAACAAAGATATTAAATTGTTGAAAAAGGCGTAGAATATTTGTTATGACTAGTCACAGTGGTTTTTTTCCGCCCCCACGATACTTGGGAGAAAGGGGAAGGGGTGTTACCTACATTATTTCTATGACCAGTCATAGGGGTGACTCCAACCTTCACGCGACTTGGGAAAAGTCTTGGGAAAAGACTTGGGAAATTAGGTAGGAAGTGTCACGTACATTATTCCTATGACAAGTCACAGTAGTGACTTTTTGCCCCACAAGACTTTGGAAAAGGGAAAGGTGTCTTACCTACATTATTTTTTATGACTTGTCACATTGGTGATTTTTTGCCTCCACGAGACTTGGAGAAAAGGGGAGAAGGTGTAACCTACATTATTTCTATGACCAGTCATGGAGGTGACTTCTGTGACAGCTGCGACTCTCAGTTCTCACAAGACCTGCGAAAAGTGTAAGCTGTGTGATCTAGATTGTTTCTATGATCAGTCACAGCGTTGACTCTGACAATTTTGTTAGTATCAGAAAAAAATCATGAGGATAAACTGTTTTACTTTTTGACTACTACAAGGAACCAAACTGACAATTTTTGAGTCTTGAAAAAAAAATGGAAAAAAATTTTCAAAATGCTCCCCCACTTTTATTTTTGATCCAAAAACAAACGAACAAACTTGAGTTGTATATTTAGTCCCTCAAAGTGGTTGCCAAAGAGCGATCGAATGTTATCAATCTTCCGAAAGTTATCGAGTTTACAGTTTATTTTTCATTATTCTTTGTGCGATCAAAAATTGATTTTCCGATTTTTTGAGGAAATTCAAAAAGTCGTTTTCACAATCTTGTAGGTCTCTCAAGAAGAAACATTTTTGCTATCTGTCTTTCTTCCCAATCTTGCGTTATTTGGCTGAAAATTATAATTTTCTTCTATATTTTTGAATTTCGAAAATGCCACGACACTGATAATTTTCTTTTTATTAAAAAAAATCATGAGGAAAAATTGTTTCACTTTTTACCTACTTTAAGAAATGGTAATTACAATTACCGCGACTGGCAAAAAAAGTCCAAAGAAATGCTCAAAATGTTCCCCCTCTTTGAGTTTTTATCAAAAATAGCTGATAAACGAACTCAATCTGTCTTCTTGGTCCCTCGAAATGGGTGCCAAAGGGCAATCCAATCATTCTTTAGGAAGTTTCTGAATACACACATTACAGACTACGGACAGACAGACCGACACCTTCGTAAAAACTATTTATCTGACTCAGGGGGTCTCAAAACTTAGAGATTTCATCAAATCCGCAAAAGTTCATTTTCACATAAAACCAATACCTTTTCATTCAGAATGAGAATGCAAAAATCGATTTGCACACCTTGAACACAATAAAAATTGAAGTGAACCCGACAGTCGTGCACTTGCATATGTCAAACTTCCAAAAATTTGGATAGGGCATCCAGATTTCTTTAATTATAAAGTCGCTGAACCTAATTTTTGTGATTATTCACCTAAAAGGACGTGACAGCTTTTGAAACCTTATCTGAAAAGCATGTATTCATAGGAATGCCTCACGAACTCACTTTACGCTAGTCCAACCTGACCTCCATCTTCTTGTAAGATATGTTTGTAGATAAATTGTCCCAAAATTTTCTGTTGATTGACCATCTGAGCGCATTCGAAATTACGACGGATTGTTTAGATAAAGGGAAAATAATTATTTTTCTCAAAAGAGCGTGCCAGCCACCTTTCACTCAACCTCCGGCTTTTGCTCCGAATAACTCGACTATGACAGTGGCTCAAAATTCATGTTCGCTCACGCCTGGCGGTACATTGTGAGTTCTTCAAGGACATGATATCTCAAATGATGGATGAAGTCAAGATGTCACAATTCCGAAAAATTTTCAATATTGTTCGAGATTCGTTGCGCAGGTATGTTGGCGGCCCAATATTAATTCATTGAATTAGTGCAAAGTTCGTCTCGTAACAATGACGTCATTGCATCGCAGGAGAATTTGTTGAAGGCAACTCGCGTCACTTCTAGATGCTTCTTCATAGCCACCAACTGCAACTCCACGAGGTTTCGGTCGTAAACTTCCTGATGATCCAGGAAATTTCTGAGTGCATGCAGATCCTGTGTAATGAACATTACTGGACTCCGATAATGCTCGTCCGAAATTCCTCTCAAGCTGCTACAGTTTTTCAGGGATTTCGCTATTCGCTATTCCAACTTCTGGAAGCAAACCGTCAACAGATATTGAGCGTTTTTGATCTGCTAGACTATGTTCCTTCATCTTTTTTGCTAGGTGCGGGAACTCAAGTAAGGAAAGACGACGATGTTCTCTCCTTACACTCTGCTTAGTTCTCTATGCATCAAAAGAGAGGTCCATCACATCTCTACTACAACCCTTGGTTAAATCGGGTTGTCTGCTTTTGGAAGATGTCGTGCTGCATCAATACGTTGCGCAGGCACATCAATACCATAATGGTGTTGTATTGCCTCATTCGTCTCCGCTTGATCTTCAAGTGAAGGTTCTTCTTGCTGATGTTTATCATGGACAGTTTCTCTCGCAAATACAGCCACTTGCCTAATATCAATCGCTCGTTCTTCTGAAATAAGAAGATTATTGCGGATGTCCTCAACCTTAGTGAAGGAATCCTCCACTGAAACTCTCTCTGTATATGGAAATACTTTTCTGCGAATATTGTCCTCGCATTGTAGCCCTCTCGGCGATTGGCTCCGAATTTTGCGCTTTTGGAATAGAGACGCATCAGTTTTTCCATCATTTGAGTTGTTCAGATGATGCACTCCCAAGGTATACCTATTGGATTGGTTGTCTGCAAGTTTCTTGAGCTAGCCAAAGCATCCTCAAAAGGCGCAGATGGTATTCAACTGTTCCCCGCGTTGAGCAGATTTCACGACTGGCCAGATTGTTGATTGGCGACATCTGCCTGACCATTACGCAGCTCACCATGACCACTTTCTCGCATGCAATGCCCCCAAATTTTGGCTGATTGCGGTTTTTTTAGTGTTCCTCTTAGTCCCCATTCCTCGCTTTTGTCTGTATGTCTTTTTGAGTATTTCATCATATGGTAGAAACCATATTCATTAGTGGAGGTAAGCTGGTGAAAAAACCTAATTTTTCTCTTTACTGTTTCAAAACGTATGCCAGAGGGTCATGCGTTTCGATGAAGCTTTCAGAATATATGTCATATACAGACGACAACAACGATGGGCAAAACGACGACAACTCGACAACGACAAGCAGCAAGACAGTTGGACACCATCGTGAAACATGTTTTCTATACAGGGGGGATCGACATGTGGAAACGCCAGTTACAATGACATGGAACAAGAATAAAACATGCTTGTTCTCAATGTGAGCCATGTAAGATTTTTTGTTACTCTCTTGGCTTGCTTTGTGGCTGAAGCGACATCGGTAAAGTTTGAATCCATGAGACATGCCATTTCGTATTGAGATTGATAGATTCAGTTCCAAAGACGACCATTAAACTCTGGAGTGTAAAAACAAAGCTCTTCTCCTTATTTGCAAAGCAAAAAAAATTTTTCGGACGCACATGTCCCACAAATTGTGTACTATAACTTAACCAAAAATGTTCCAGTTACTTGATATTCAGAAAACCGCTGAACGGTCGGTGTCTGCCATGTAAGTAGCTCTATTGCGGAGTCATCATTTGCCCTTCCTTCTAGTAAAAACCACCGAGCATCTAAATTGCTCCTGTTAGTTTTTTCCAAAACACCCCAACAAAAGTCAGCCATGTGTCCTAATTTGGGAACTTTAGCGTTTCGCCCATTTTTGCTTTATTGGACTTATTAGGTCCAAGCTTTGCTGCTATCTATATACAGAATGATTTTGCATGGTGTATCTTGTTTCCTCATTGAGGCGAAGACTGCATTCTTTGGCCTCGCTCTCCGACTCGACGTTTATAAGAGTACCACATATGCATTGAACACATGAAACTGCACTTCTTAAGCAGTAGATTCTGCATTTCAATGCAGAAGCAAGACATTGCTTATGAGTTACAATATCAGTTCATGCTGATCTTTCGTGATGTTCATCTTTAACGGAGAATGCCTCTTGTTCGTTCTACTAATTCTGAATTAGCTCCGTGTTGCCTCATGTGTCTTTTTTCGACCATGTGGTGAGAATTCTCTCACTGATGTTTTCCATCGACGCTTTCCTCTGTCGATTTCGCTTCTCGTTCAGAGCCGGCGTTGCTCGGTTTCATGTGATAAGTAGAATATTTTCAATGTCGCTAGTGTTGTGAGATGCGATCTCTCACTGCAACTCCATGTACGTGTGAACACTTAACAGCAAACTTTATCCTGAAGTTGTGTCCCTTTTAACCTTTGGTTTCGAACTTTGCGCTTGAATAAGAGAGATCCATTATTTTTCGCCCATTTATATATCGAAAATTTTGCTCTTAAGCGGTTTTACAGCTGGTTGTCTGCGAACTAGCTGCACTAGTCATAGAACATCAGGTAGGCATGGTTCATGCTCTTCCGTTATTGATTGATATGAAGTAATATTTCACATGATATTATTATATCACACATGATATTATTTCGGGAAGAAATTCGCAGCCTTCTAGTATAGAAAATGCGAGTGAAATCCATAAGACTTGTGAGCCCTCTGGAATTGATTTGCGAAGAATTGCTTAGTGGTCCTATTTTTCGTCCAACTACTTCATGAATAAGGGAATACATATTCAGAAAAATTTTAAACCACCCCAATCTTGACAAAATCGACCATTACGAGTCGAAAAATGTTTATCTCTAGAGTCAAAAGGTTCTTCCTGCAATACCATAATTTCACAATGTTGCGTTCAACTCATTGGAAAATCTCTAACAGTTTTATAAAAATTTAAAACATTCCCGAAATCTTATCACAATTTTATTATGTATGCTTCGAGCCAAACGAACTAACATTATAAGCGAATATTACATTATTGATAAGAAATCATTAAAAATATTTGCTTGTCCAACGAAAATTCTTAAAAAGCAAAAATTTAAGATTGAATATGTTTTTAGTAGAAATATTGACCAGATCACATATATGGTTCCATAAATTACATAACAGAAATATAAAAAATGTAAAACGAAAAAGACTGATAAAAGAACGTGATTATGTTGAATTAAAAAATTTCGAGAAAGATGAGGAGGTTACATTGCAAAACTTCTAAACCAGTATAATTCATTTACAATTCATTGCCTCAAAATAGGAAGATAAGAATTATCTACACCATCGGTTGATTCTATCGCCTCTAATTTATCAGGTGAATGTGCTTGCATGACATTGTTTACTTTATCAGAAGGAATGGAGACCAGATCATGAACCTTGCGAAAACATCTCGTCATCTCCTTCAGAAAGTGTATTTACAAGTTATTGCGTAAATGAGGAAAAATACATTACACTTATTTTACTTCTGTTTGCAAACTCAAATATACCATAAAATGAGGAAAATACAATAGTACGCACGTGATGAAAGTTCACTTATTGTAACAAACAGAGCCTCTGATTTCATCGTATGACCTTGGTGACAGTGTCTTAAAACTGAAAGTAAGGGATATTAGCGGCATAATGTGTAGGCTCTCTTGATTCTATTTCCTATCTCGTATTAGTCAATCGACCCGATTCCCCCATCCTTTCCTGGAATGCATGTCCATTGTTAAACTTTGAGGTCAACAAAGTAATCCTAAGTATCTCAAGATTCTGGACAACTAATTTGTTAATTTTTTTTCCTAATTTACATTTCTCACACTCAATGCATATGCTATCAGATACTATTGAGGCTGATATCAAATATACTAGTGGAATTTCCTCTAAATATATCGCTACAGATTTCTCATGAGAATGTCGCAGAAATGGGTTGCAGAAAAAATTCAAGTTTGAGAATATGCTGCGCATTTTCGGTCAGAACCACCGAAGCACAAATATTTCTGGAGCCTAATGCGTTGACGGATTCCATTTCGAGGTTGTCGTTCCAAGAAATGAATTCAACGGGAATGGGACATCTTATCCTTCTCAAAAATTCAGATCATCAAATTTGCTTGCTACCGATCAGAAGTTTCGAAGTTTTACTTCCTTACTATCAGAAATAGGCACATTCATTGTAATAAGTTTGACTAAATTTGAAGCGACCATTGACAATGCATGCACTTTGAGGTTGTCCAAGAATACAAATAACATTATTGTTTTTCAAGCTTTCATGGTCTCAACCCCAAACTCGTTCAAATAGGGATTAAAATAGATGAATCTCTACATTCTTATCATTCCTGATTGAGAAAGTATAAGACTCGTCCGAAATTTCACATCTCAGATTTTCAACAGGTCAGTACTTTCCGAAACCCCCTGAAGCTAGAAATCACGTTTCAGCGATGCTGTCTGTCTGTTGGTCTGTATTGCCGTCCATCGAGCAGGCCGTGTGTCCATCCGTAAACGCGATAACTTCCCAAAAATTGATTTGAAAAAAGAGAGCATTCCGAGTGCAACTTGTGAATTTGCAAACGCGAATTACGAGGCTTAAAACGTCTGAATGCGAAGCGTGACCTAGGCTCTAACTAGTACTAGAGACGCTTGAACTTGCGAGCAAATCGAGCAGCGTGATGAGAATGTGCACGGCAAGCACGCTTTTCAGTGAGGAACAAATATCTACATACATCAGAACGAATTTTCCTTTGAGAAGTATTGCATTTTTTCCGGGTTAAAGTATTTGTACTAATGTTCTTCAAATATTGATGTAGGCGAAGAGGACTTCAAATTGGTAGAAGTAGGTGTATAGAGTCGTTTTGTGAATAACTTGTAAAAAATTCCTTTTGAAATTGAGGTAAACTTGGCCCAAGTGTTGTGCTATGGGATAGTAGGTAAGGGGGTATTCTACCCAAATGGTTTGGAGATTACAACTTTTTTGAGTTGCTGTAAAAGAAGAACTATTAAATATTTTGGGATAAAACTTTTTGTTTGTTTGACTACATGATTTTATCAAGAAATTACGATTTCGATTATAATAGGAAATCGATTTGAATTACAAAGGCAACGTCTTGAAGTTGAGGCTGCAGAAAAAAGCTGCTCCACGGTTGACATGATTTTGCACGTTCAAATTATCCAAAACATAAAAAGTCACATTCTTTGTATTAAGTAGACTTGTCGCGATGGTTGGTACTACAAGTTATTCAATATCTGATTTTTGAACAATTTTAAGCTACTTTTTTCGCCGAATTTTGATCTTTCCCCTGTTTCTTATTGTTCATTGTAAAAAAAAAAAAAATATGTTAGAAAAATGATTTTTGCAAGATCGTAGTACCGACCATGACTATATATTTGCCGAGTAAACTGGTAAAATTTCAGAGCAATCGGACAAGCATTTTTCAAGTAATCGTGTCAACCAGTTTCAAAAATATGTTTTCGAGAAAAAAGCGTTTAAAGATACAAAGGGACCCTGCTGATCAATAGCATAGTTGACAGTCGATCCGCAATTCCAGCACCAAACATTACACCATACATTCGTGGTCATCTTTCCTTGGTGAAATTTGAACATATACGATCAGGAAAAGCATAGCTGATAAACCATAAGGGCTTGACCGGTGCTCATGCCTAATAGAGAGCGTGAACAAGTATCGTTAAATTTATGCCCTTGTTACTTGGGAATTTTTCATTTTCAGGGCATATCCTTTTGCAGACCCATTCTTCATATAATTGTAAACGAAAATATGGATTTAAAAAATCGTTTTTTCCAACCTTTTTGTGTAGAATACCCCCTGAATGAGCCAGAAATTTTATGATTTGTAAAAATAGTGATTGAGGGGGAGGGGGTAAAATCCTTCAGATTTTCATGAATATTGCTTATTTCGATGATTTTTAACTCTTTTTACGTCGATTAAAAATATTTTTAGTGTTACAGTTCCGATGAGATTCTTGTCGATCTTTTGAATGGTCGTATTTGGTAAAAAAAAAAATGACCTTCAAAAATCAAGGTCAGAATGATTTTTGACTTTTTTTGAAAATCGACACGTATCAACATCTGCTAGTATATTTAATCGCTCTGTGCATTTCACAGGGTTGAGACTGTCATTATTAAAATGCCTGCATTACGTTGCTGATGAATTTTGAAAAAAATTTGAAATTCGCAAAATTGATTAATGGAATAAATCATTGGGCCAAATAAGTTTTTATTTGATATTTAGGTAGGTAAAATAAAAGCTCAGAAATGTTTCGCTGACGCTGATGCCCTGCATGTACCTTCCTTCCCCTCTTTATTTTTTTCAGTGACAGTTGTTTTCACGTTCTTGTCTGATTTTTGTTTCTTCTCTTGAAAGTACGGATAAAGTTCCGGAAAGCACTTACCTCCGATTTCTTTGAAACTCTGTATACCGACGTATTTTGCCGCGCTGATCACGAATATGATAGTAAAGATAGGCGCAAATTTGATTTTCATGGTAAAAATCATGAAAAACCCATGAAAAGTATGTTTATTTACGTTTATCTCAGTGAATAATGAAAATTCATAAAAAAGGTTTAGATAAAAGTTTTAGATATTTACAAATACGTATTTTATGTTTCATATGTTTTTACGGTACGACTGACGGTTTTCGATAAAATAGGGGAAAATGACGATACAATGTGCAGAGTTGGGGTGGAGTTCCTGAAGGCGCTTAACTCCGATTAATTCGAAACTCTGCATACCCACGTTCTCTGAAGCGCTGATCACGAATATGATATAGAAAATTCCCGTGAATTTGATTTTCATGGTGAAAACCATGAAAACCCCAGAAAAATCATGTCTCTTCACGTCTATCTCAGTGAATAGTGAACATTTATGAAAAAACTTTAGATAAAAATTGTAGAACTTCTCAATATACATATTTTATAACCTATATGTTTTTACCCTAAGACTGATGGTTTCCGATAAAATAGACGACAGATATGAAAAATACCAGATATCGTGCAAAATCTGTAGCCGTGCGACTTAAATTGTATGGGAAATTTCTGAAGGCTGGATAGACGTTAAATATCAAAATCCGCAGAAATAATGAACTTAGGAAATTCTTGGAAGGTTGGGTACGAACGCGTAGAATGGATGGGAGAAACGAAACTTACGAGAGCTGACGTTGGTCGGAAGCCAAGAGGCTTGGGAAATGGGGGAGGTGTGTGACCTACATTATTTCCATAACAAGTCATAGGGTCGAATTCACGTCCCCTACGAGGCTTGGGAAATGGGGAAGGTGTGACACCTTCATTATTCCTATAACCAGTCATAGGGGTGACTTCACGCCCCCCCCCACGAGGCTTGGAAATGGGGAAGGTGTGTGACCTACACTATTTCTATAACCGGTCATAGGGGTGCCTTCGCGCCCCCACGAGGCTT
Organism: Neuroterus valhalla; assembly: GCA_011762715.2. Taxonomy (NCBI): domain Eukaryota; kingdom Metazoa; phylum Arthropoda; class Insecta; order Hymenoptera; family Cynipidae; genus Neuroterus; species Neuroterus valhalla. Next base: position 10,318 of record WSXT02135496.1, read on the forward strand.
GGGAAATGGGGAAGGTGTGTGACCTACATGATTTCTATAACCGGTCATAGGGGTGCCTTTCCGCCCCCCACGAGGTTCGGGAAATGTGGAAGGTGTGTGACCTACATTATTTCTATAACCAGTCATAGGAATGCCTTCACGCCCCCACGAGGCTTGGGAAATGGGGAAGGTGTGTGACCTACATTATTTCTATAACCAGTAATTGGGGTGCCTTCACGCCCCCCACGAGGCTTGGGAAATGGGAAAGGTGTGTGACCTACATTATTTCTATAACCAGTCAT
>WSXT02135507.1:0-10598 GCA_011762715.2 Neuroterus valhalla
AAAATTTCTACACTCATCTACGGAAGGGGAAGGGGGCCGAAAGTTGCCTAGAATTCGGCTACGTAGTTTATGGAAGATTCCTAATAGGTTTGAGGTATTGCAACGTGTACCCGACTACAAGAAAAAATGACCTTCCATGGCAAAACGATACGGTAGTATCTCTCAATTATGTGAATTGAAGATTTTGTATTCAAAAGTCAATAATTACTAATAATTAAAATTCAACATTTTCTAATTGCAAATATATGAAGTTGAATCAATCTCATTCTCAAATCTACAAAATTGAACCATCCCGAAAGATGCATTGAAAATTCCATTATATCGAACCATTCAAATTCCAATAAAATAAATTTCGAATTTGAATTCTGGAGAAATAAAGAATTTCAAACTATAAATCTATTAAGTTGAGAGGATCTCGATTTAAAATTCTTCGAATCAGATAATTTACTATGAATAATCTTCGGGAGTGAACTGTTCAGAAATAGCATCTAAAAATTTCATCATTTTCTGTTCAACACAATAAACATTTGAGAGCCTTCGATTGGAAGACTCCAAGAATTCGCTCCTGCAAATCTTCAAAATTGAACGGAATATTAGATGCCCAATTTTCCGCATCACATCATTTGCAGCTGGAAACATCTTAAATTATCCTTCAATTATTGATCCATAAAATTCAGGAATTCTCATCTCAAATCTCTAGAATTGAGCTATTTCAGGAAACGATTGAATGGTGACATCATTTTATACTCTAAATATCTCAAATAAATAAATTTTCATCATTTTTTTGGTAAGATTTGATTGAAAGTTCAACTACTTTATTTAGAATTTTTTTATTCAAAAACTTATTTGTCAATGTGAAAATTGAAGGTTTTTTTTTTCTGGGAAGTAACTTACTGTTTGTAAATTGAAAATTCAAGTAGTCGGCAGAATATCCATGTATTTTGTTACTACTTTTGCTCCTGAGTAGATATAAACTATTCACTTCTGACTCAAAATCTTTTCAAATACAGCAACTAGTAATTTATTCAGAAATCTTAAAAATATATCGTGACCTGGATTCGAACCAGGAACTCAACTGTACACGAGTAGAGCATAAACCAATTATAGGGCCAGTTCTACAGCATATCTTCTCTTGTTCCTTTTTTTTAAAGGATTTCGTCTTTATGAGCACTTATTATCGGCACCGTCATTATCAGCAAAGCTGAGGAAATTTTTCTCCTTCACGTCGAACAGCAACCCAATCAATCATGTCTTTGGGTAGGATTATCCTTTTTCAAGCATCAAAACTATCAAGGTTTTACGAGTTTTAGCATGAATTGTCTAAATCCCTGTTTTACTCATTCTCTTTTGTTAAAGCTTCTCCGTCTTCAACGAACACATAATCAACGCGTGTCTCGTGCTGCGCACTCGATCAGTGGCATAACAGATTTGTAGATCTCTTTTTGTTGCAGAATTTTTGTTAATCTATATGCTCCAGCACCTTGCATAGTTTAATCAAAAAATGAAACTTTCTATTTTTTTTTATTTGTTGTGCGACCAAAATTTGAATGGTCGGTTTTTTGAGAAAATTCGATAAGTTGTATTAACGACCTTGAACGGCTCCCAAGAAGAAACCTTTTTTTCTTCTAGCTTTTTTTCAATCTTCCGTTATTTGGATGAACATTCTCATTTTCGTTTACATTTTTGAATTTTGTAAATGCGAAAATTCTGAAATCTTTTGTTTCTACCAAAAAAAAATCAGTCGTATAAATTGTTCCACTTTTTACGTACTACAAGAAGCGATGCTTACAATCTTTGAGTCTTGGGAAAACAAGTCCAAAAAACTTTTCAGAATGCCCCTCCCTTTCATTTTTCGTCCATAATAGCTGGTTAGCGAAATTACCCTGTCTTTTAGGTCCCTGGTAACGTGTGCAGAAGTACGCAAGTAAATTTAAATAACAAAGCCATATTGCAGAAATGCAATATGGAATTTCGTAAGGGACTGAGGGCATCATTTGAATAATTTGATCGGGCGCCCCCCCCCCCAAATATTTTCTAGATCCGTCCCTGCCAAGAAGAAACCTTTTCTCCTTCTGACTTTTTTTTCAATCCTGCGTTATTCGGCTAAAAATTCTAATTTTTTTTCATATTTCTGAATTTTGAAAATACCACACCTCTAACAATTTTGTTTTTATCGGATAAAATGATGAGAATAAATTGTTTCACTTTTTAAATGCTACAAGAAACTTTGCTTACAATTTTCGAGTCTCTAAAAAAGAATCCGAAAAAATATTCAAAATGCTCCCCCTCCTTGATTTTTCATCCAGAATAGCTGTTTAACTCACTCGACTTGTCTTTTTGGTCCCTTAGATGTGTGCCAAAGAGCAATCCGATCTGATTAGTCTTTCAAAATTTATGGAGTATACATATACCAACGACGATGACGACGGCGACGACGACAACAACAACAACAACAACAGAAAAACACATAAAACCAATACCTTCTCATTATGATGAGAATGCAAAAAGATGAGGTTTTTTGGATGAATCGATATTGAATATCTTCGGAAGGTACGCCATCATATAGTAAATTAGAAAAGTTTGTTGCATTTCCTTGTTGATCTTGGAAGACAATGGAGGGTGACTGTTGATGTTTTTCCGGAGAGTTTTCGTTTTAGGAGAAAATTACGCTATCTGGTTAAACATTCATATTTTTGTAACGACCACGATTGTTCTATAGAAAAATTAACTTTTCTTTCTCAGCGATCTTCTATGGTCGAATATTCCACTCTGTTAGAAATTATTCTGATTGAAAAGAAAATTCATCTTTCATGGCAGGCATTCATGTTAAGTAAGAAACTTAACAGACGGAACCTTAGTGAGGAAGAGCATCACTTAGCATCAGAAAAGCAGTTTAATTGACTGGGTTTGAAATTCAGAAGAGCTGAGGGGATTTTTTTCTTCTCGTTGAACAGCGACCCAGTCATTCATGTCACCAAGTAGGATGATCCTTCTTCCAGTATCACAACTATTAAGGGCATTATTCCGTGACTTTGAGGAAGAATACATCGAGGTCCTACTCTCTTTATCGACTTAAGTGTAGCACAGCATAATTTGAAAAAACTTATGCCAAGCTGAATTAGAAATAAATCGACAGAAGAAGTAACAAGAATCGCTGCTATTTTCTAGTAATATGAATTGAATGATTTGCTGGAAATACGCCACCATTTTTTTGAATCCAAGAATTTCTGTAGATTTTTCTTGTATGTTTTGGAAGTAAATGAAGAGGTCTTCTATTATCAGGTAGTTGGTCAAGATTTACCTATTTATATCAATCTATCTCTCCTGATCGGAAATTCAACTGTCCTGTCAAAAAACCTCATCTATTATGGTAGAAATTCTTGTTTGATAACTCAGTTTGTAGAAACTGAGTGAGGAAGAGCATTACTACGTACTAGACCAGCAATTTCATGTTCTAAGTTTGATCCTCATCAAAGATGAGAGAAATATTTTTCGCTGCCTAAAAGGCATTTTATTCTAGAGTACTTCAATAGCATCATCAATAAAAAACTGGCAGAGCAATGGGAAGAAGATCAGTTGAAAGTAAATTATAATTTCAATATCACTTTCAAACTAATTCCATATTAGAAGGTCAGTCGGAGGTTTTGTTTGAACCCTCTCCCATAATTTGTTGATCAGGTCCTACAGCTAATTGAACTCGTCGAAAAATTGTAAGTACAACGAGCCTTGTTGGCTTAGAATGGCTTTTTTTGGAATTGCTACTGCCGTGCAATCTTGCCTAGTCTCGGTCTGAGATTAAGGGAATAAATTCCCCGGATCGATAATTGTATTGGTACTTTCGGTAACTAATGATCCAAAAGTCGTTAGCACTGAGTCCGATCGAGGGTGTCTTACGAGCCTACTTCGTTCAGACAGCCCAAACGTATAACCGTATAAGGTTGAAAATTAAACCACAACCACGCACGATTCTACGTCCAATTCAAGTCTGTCGATGGTAATTCATGACGGTGCGCGTAAATAGAGAGTCCTAGATGTAAACAACCTCCATAAATCTGCTCAAATGGCTGTCTCCCAAAATCGGAATTGGTTATTTCAGTATAAAAATTGTTCAAAATACACTCAAGTCATGAAACAACTCATATTTTGAATGAATACACGATTAAAAAATATAAATTGCATATATTTTCCGGACGGATGGACTTTTCGCAAGATTGCGTCATCATTCTGAACAATTTTGTACAAATTTTTGCAAGAACTAGTTGAATTCTATTTCACAAACAGTTTCGATTTCAACGTTTGAATTGACATTTGATGTTCCTCCGTTGTCCAGTTTTATGTTTCCCTAAACAACACGCTCCGTAGGAGCATCCGTTTCTGGGAGCAACAACAAATATTCGATAATGATGCTTATTCTTCGTATGTATGAGGAGCATCTTCCCAAATAATCATTTTGTTCAAACCAGTTCAAACGGTTACCCCTTAGCGAATCTTTTCCTTCCGCTATAAATATTTTAGACACTTTGTGTAAAAACTTTTAGGGTGTGGTTAGCATATGTTTCGTTTATAGAAAGCTGATGTCTGATTGACAGTAGAATGAAAACGCTTCTAATCCTCTGCTCTAATGTCTTTTTAATATATCAATGACATGACAAGTACCATAATTGTTACTATCTCATCTTCAAGACTTGTGACATCAATGTGGAACATAACGGCTTGATTACGTAAAGGGGATGAACCGGTAATTGTTCCGAAAAATGCAGTGTTCATTCGTAAATGGATTAATATGTAACTTCCCAGTGAGTTGGTGAGACCTTTTTACCGAATATTGACCTTATTGTCAATGTCGAAGTGCAAATACCATGAACACTTGTGTATTGCACCGAACTAGAATTCAGGTTATAGTTCACAAAATCGTCAAGAATTGCCGCGTGCTGTTGCCCAGTAGGGACAGAATGTTCAAAACTACCTGCAGGTCGCAAATCTTAACCAAATTAAAGAAAATGTAGCCAGAAATGTTTGTAATTGGATTTCAAAGAGACTGACGAAGCCGAATTTCCAAAAATAATTTGTCTTCATTTTTTTTCAACAAAATATGGCGTAATTATAAGATTTTGGGTCATGAACTAGATAAGCCATATGGAATTTAAGGAGTCTGAGGCATAGCTAATTTGAAATCTGCCATTAGTATTGCAAAATAAATTTGTTTAAACATTTCGTTTAAATAAATGATTGATTTTTTCCTTTTTTTGCAGAAGAAATGCTAAAATCCAATTCTAGTAAAAAAATTTTGGCCAAAGCAGTATATTTTACATTTAGAATGCAATTTGTTACAACCACATGACTAAATAATTAATTTTGCATAATCTTCATTAAATATTCATAAAGCCTAAACGTCTTCAACAGATTGAATAATATTACAAATGCAACATATGTTAACTTAACGGGTTTTTCGTGCGCTTATTTGAAGTTTGACATTAGTTCTACAAAAAAAATTGTTTTAACGAAAAAAGACCCTAAACCCATAAAACCTCAATCCATAGACGTCAAAACCATGAACCTCAAACCAATGAGACCTAACCCATAGACCCCGAACCCATAAACCCTAAGCTCATAGGCCCTAAACTCATAGACCCTAGACCCATGAACCCTCAACCGATAAAAACCTTAATCAATGAATCCTAAATCCATAGACCTGAAACCCATAAACCCTGAACCAATAAGACCTAAACCCATAGACCTTTAACCCATAAACCCTAAGCCCATAGGCCTTAAGCTCACAGACCCTAGACCCATGAACCCTAAATCCATAGACCTTAAACCCATAAACCTCGAACCAATAAGACCTAACCCATAGACCCTGAACCCATAAACCCTAAGCTCATAGGCCCTAAACTCATAGACCCTAGACCCATAAACTCTAAACCGAAATAAACATCAATCCATGAATCTTAAATCCATAGACCTCCAATCCATAAGCCCCAAAATAATAAGACCTAAACCCATAGACCTTCAACCTATAAACCATAAGCCAATAGGCCCTGAACTCAAAGACCCTAGACCCATCTACCCTAAACTCATAAACCTCAAACCGATAAAAACCTCAATCCATAAACCCTAAACCCATGAACCCTTAAATATTAGACTTGATCATAAACTTTTAGAAAATGATTGTGATTTTGAAGCTCCTAATTTATAAATTCTAGATATAAGAGTTGATGAAATCAGTACAAAGAAAAAAAGAAATATAAATAATGAAATCACAAAAAAAATAAATTCAGGATAAAAATTCTTTCTTTAAATGTCATTCAAAATACAAGACATATTTACGCAAAAGTGACCAAATAGCAAAAACAAACTAACTAGTAAATCCAATAATTTTTCAAATAATTTATTTTTTCAATCAGATCAATTCAAAAGAACTCAAGCAATACTAACAACACATTTGTTTACATACAATGAGATTTGGAAATAGTTCTCATCTGAAAAAACGATTTGTTATGAGTACAAAATTGATCTTGAGAAAAGAATTCGTTCAAACAAATTTTTTTTCCGACTCTAATGGCAAACTTGAAATCAGCGCACGAAAAAACCCTTTAGATAACATATGTTGCATTTGTGTGAATATTAATTTCCTTGTAGACGTTTGAAGTCTTTTTGAGATTCATTCTAGACTATGCGAAATTAATTATTTAGTCACATGGTTGTAACAAATTGAATTTTAAATATAAAATATACTGCTTTGGACCTGATTTCTCCAGTAAAATTAAATTTTATAATTTACTTTGAAAAAAAATTGAAATAAGCAATAATTTAACTGGAAAAATTGTGTGAACAAGTTTATTTTGCAAAACTGATGGCAAATTCAAAATCAGCTATGCCTCAAACTCCTTAAATTCTATATGGGTCATCTGGTTCATGACAAAAATCTTATGATCACGCCATATTTTGTTTACCAAAATTCAAGTGAATATTTTCAGGAACTCGGCTTTGTCAGTCTCTGCGCAATTCAATTATAAACATTTCTGGCTAAATTTTTTTTCATTTGGTCAATAAATGTGACCTATAGGTGGTTTTGAACGAAATTATCTCTATATCTCTAGTCTGTGTTGGCCTGTTGGGAAATGAGAAAATAGAAGAAGAAGAAGAAGACTATAAGAAGACTATAAGAAGACTTTGTAAAACAATTTTGAATAAACTATGGGCGGAGGGGGAGAAATATAGAAGAAGGGACATCTTGTAAGAAAAATGGACTTTAAAGCTTGAGGGTCATAATTAAAGTGGACACATTCAAAATTGATAATAGTAAACAAAAGCACAACAAAAATGGGTTTGAAATTGAAGAAAAAGGATATGATTGACACAAGGAGAATAAATGGATACTTGCAAACATTCATATGTGATCTAATATGGGAATATATGAGAGACGGCAAAACTAAAGAAATAAATTAATTCTCCATGAATTTGATCATAGGAATTTGTATAAACATGATATTCTTGAAAAACACTTCAAAAAATAAGATGCAAATTAATTCCAAAATTTCAATCACGGATCATATGATTAGGTAAGAACACCTAGTTTCAAAAATGGTTTTGACTACCAAAGAAATGCTTGGGTATCGACGACCTTGGAACAAGATCGAGTGAGCTGAAACGTAACAGTCAGGGCCGAATACATGCCAATAACTGACGCCAACTGAAGCGCAGTTACGAAAACCTATGCTAGTGTACTACTGCCCACTTTCAATGCACGGCAGTGGCGGAGAATAGAGCGAGGAGAGCGCCCCTCTCCAAACCCCTGCACCGTCTTGCCCACGAGCGCATTTCAAGGAAGGTGCGAGTTCGAGTTGAATGAGATTGAGGTATCAGTGTATCATCTTTTCCGCAGTAAACGAGCGATACATGCTGTCTTTAGAGGCATGAGATTCAAATGATGGGTTCGAAAAAGAAGAATACAATAAATTTAAAGCGATCGTATCCGACACATGACTTTACAAGTTCACACCCCCTGGATTTTGAGGCAAATAAAACAGAGCAGAGAGTCCTGAATATTCATCACTCGAAGAGTTCTTCAAAGATGACGTTGATTCGAAAATTTTGCTGGGTATATTCGAGTGCATCAGATCGATCAGACGTATCTCTTTTCTTGGTGCTGTGAATAAAATCGAGGAGAGTGTGGACTCTTGTGTAGAAGGCTGACCCCTTGATCCTTGAACAGCGGCGACATAACTTTTGGTCCATGGTGCGAAACTACGACCGACCATATTGAAAAGGGACGATAAATAAGACGAGGGATGCATGCGTGACAGGCCTTTATATGCAGGACGTTCAGAACTTTGCCGTCTTGACTCGCTGTGGTGTTGCCTCCTCGATCGTGCACAGCAAGTAATGTGCGTGTACTGGGGATTCATCCTTGCCCAGCAGGAGTCAAAGTGATAACTGCTGACTCGGTGAAGAAGAAAGTACTTGTATATTCAATATTTCATGTTAAAATTGATTCTTCCGCTATATAATCATTGAATACACATTTTCCCGTGGAATATTTCGTAAATGGCTCCATCAAAAAGGTGCACACTTCCACTATTGATTACTTTCACCCTCTTAGTCACGCTATCAGACCGCGGATACAAATGTCACGTTAACATACAATCCAATGTTTTTGAGATTACTGATTACGAATCTGAAATCAGATCTTAAAAATTCAAAATGGCGGATTCAATATGGTGGACTTAAAATTTCACATTACGTAAAATTTGAATAAACAGATATATACGTAGATTTTTGAGGTCACTGATTAATAATCTCAAATCAGGTTTGAAGAGTTCCAAATGGCGGATTCAATATGGCGGACTGAAAATTCTACATTATGTCAAATTTGGATAAACAGATGCATACGTAGGTTTTTGAGGTCACTGATTACGAATCTGATATAAGATTTCGAAAATTTAAAATGGCGGATTCAAGATGGCGGACAAAAAATCACACATTCTGTTTGTTTTTGGCTTACACTTTGTTTTTATTGTGTATTGAAGAGCGTAGTCCACTTAATATTGGTCACTTGAATTATGACACTAGGAATGATGATCACAGTCGTAGCGCTCATTACTTGGAAAAGTCATTAGAAGATCAATTCCGTGTCTTTGGATTGTGAATCAAATTTATACGGATTCCGCGTTTTTTCCGAAATTCGTTCGACTATCGAAGATTAAATCTTAAATTTGACAAATCTTTTTACCAAACAGCATTGCTTTTCCATAGCGTACTGAAATGTTCAAGAAAAATGTAAGTCATGATATTATAGCTGGTGCAAGGAAATAGTTTCTTTTCATATCAAATAAGGAATCCATAGAGTCGCAATTTTGTATTTACCACTATGATTTTCTGCTTATACGATGGTACTCATGTTACTCTCGACAATCAGGTAATGATGTTCAAGTATTCTTGGTGCATGTTCACGATCATATTTTCCCGCTGACGAATTAGATTCTCAAAAACTCCCTCTCTTTCGCACATATCTGTTTATATTAATAATTAATAATAAAAAAATTTTTAAATTCCATTAGCATTACAAATACTGAGGGTATGTGTATCTGGAAATGCAAAAAACCAAGAATGAGGCATGATATTGCACAAATATTGAGGTAACAATAAAGAAAAATAGGTACCCAATATATCGGCTCCTGTGACTCTAAGGGTTTTAACAGACGCAATCCTGCATTTTATTTCGTGATAACTTATTCCCCCAAAAAAAACCCAGTACCGTCGCGTACGCTCAGTTGAGAATATTATTTTAAGGTACATTATGGGATACTGATATTCTCATAAACCAGGAAAAGAAGAACAATATGAAATAAATAATATTTGAACTACCTCTCTCCATAAACTGAATTAAATTCAATGCAGTTGATCTTCGTCACTGTAAATAATTCGCATACTTTGATAGACAGAATACAACTTTTATCTTTTTTCTCTAGTTACTATTGACACAGGCATATCGAGTCTCTCATCTGCCCGATTTTATAACTTTCAATCATTTTTCTTAATCGATTAAAACCTTACGATTGATATATTTTTAATATTTCATTTCCCTATATTCTTTTATTCATGACTTTTCGTTAAATTGATAACTTCTATGAAAAGCGGGCAGATGAGAGACTCGACATGCCTGTGTCAATAGTAACTAGAGAAAAAAGATAAAAGTTGTATTCTGTCTATCAAAGTATGCGTATAATTTGCAGTGACGAAGATCAACTGCAATGAATTTAATTCATTTCATGAAGAGGAGTAGTCCAAAAATTATTTATTTTACATTGGATCCTTTTCAGGATTTATAAAAATATCAGTATCCTCTAATTCACCTTTGAAAAATGTTCTCAACTAAGCGTACGCGATGGATCTGGGTTTTTCTGGGGAATGAGTTATCACGAAATTTCTCTCACCATCCCAAATTTCCCTTTGGAAAGTTTTTCTGGGAGATCTGGATATCTTTTGGAGCACCTACAAAATTCCATGTCTGCACGATGAATTAATAACCCTGGTCAGTGCATTCTTACATTCTCATCAGGGAAGGTATTAGATTTGTGTGAAACTGACCCCCCCAC
>WSXT02135518.1:0-10598 GCA_011762715.2 Neuroterus valhalla
TTAACCTCAGGGGCCTTTCCTCTATCCGCAACCTGGGGACGCGCTACGTAGTGGTGATAGGTACCCACCAAGTAGAGTAACTTACTCCTACCATTTAAGAAACATGCGTTGAACATCTGTTAATGGAGAATGCCGTGTCAGACAAAATCGCAGCGTCCAGCTGACATAAATTGACAGCACGGCAAGGAAAATTCCCTTTTATGATAGCCGGGACGCTAGGACTGTCTCTAATCACTTGTACAAGGGAATCGTCGAAGTAAGGTAAGTAATACTCTACAGTCTTGGATGGTGAGGAGTATTCTAGACCCAGAACGGAGACACTACATTCGTACATGATTTTCACAAAGATATAGTTGTCATTGAGAATAATTGCGTCAAATTTGTAGTGAAACAAATGAGCCCACCTCGGGCTCTGCCATATAGAGCGCATCTGCTTGTTAGCCAACAAACTGCTTGGAAGCTATCAAGAAAACAAGGAAATTTCACCGTATTAGCTGTTGACCACGTTCCGCATATACACAAAATATCATTGTCTCTGAGGGTATACTCAAAATTGGTGAGGTTGGATAATCCGTGGTTGTTCCAGATGATGAGCCTTAGAGCAGAAGAATTGGTAATGTTTTTGCGGGATTCTGGTTGCTGCTTTGAAAGGTCATTATCATCCTTCGGGTCATTATGAACTGACGGTTTTGTTGATTTGCTTAGTTTTAAATTATTTCGCATGCAGTCGTTAGTTTTTGTTTGCAGTTTAAACAGCGTCGAGTTTTTTGTTGACGAGAATCTGACCAGGTTTCTTGGGAGAAGTATTCTCAGGGAGGCGGCTCTTCTCTGTCTGGGAGTTCCTAGTTCATTGAGAGGTGTTTCTCTGGCTTCTTCGAAAGTATGTTGGTCGTTATCAGTCACGCTCTCCTGAATGGAGTGTGAATTTCTTGCGGTCGCACAGTCTGTCCATTTACCAACAATGTGTTTTTTCCTATATATGCCTGATGGCCGGAATCTTCGAGCTTTCGCACATTACCCAGAAGAATTTTTACCTCTTATACCTCTTTCCTGGTCCGGTCGTTAGCGATAGAGAGCCTCAGCTCCTGTGATTCGGCAATTTCTTTGAAGACAGATCTGACCCAACGAGAAGAAACTAATTTAATGATAAGGGGACGTGTACAAAGTATGTAAGGCATTCGAGGGGGGGAAGGGGAGCGAAATCTTATGTATATGTTCAGTTATATATACTTACTATAGAAAGAGCCTTACGAAGGGGGGGGGGGGGTCCACATTCCAAAAATAACCCTCACGTAATTTGTACACTTTCCCTAATAGAACTTCCATTCCACTGCAGTTTATATGTGTGGAAGATCAATACGAGAAAGTTCAAGTTCTTGAATATACACACTAAGGCATGAATGTAAAGCAGCACAAGATACAAAGACTCATCAAGTCCTAAAAAATAGACCGAAAAAAGTAAGTGGTCGTGGAATATTGAGAGTATCAGTAAGCACAGTATGAATTTCTTTAATCACGACAAAGGCATTGGGGAGCCCAATCAAAACCCTTCCACACGCTACCGTAGCTCAGACAGGAACCGCTCGTTCATGATGCAAAACATAGTATACATTTCAATTTTCATGATTACCTTAAAATAAGTTCATTATATGCACTAATCTTCGTTCGCAGCTTTCCTAAAAATGAATAGAATTTGGATAAATGTATGATATTACAATTCACAATTGGCATTGATATTCAAACGAACTTATTCTCATTGGCTCGTTTTAATAATTAAAATATCCGTATATATTTTTTTAATGAAGCATTTTTCCTTTCAGGAGTTTTTCCGTATCTTGTATAGTTTTTTAGGTAACTGAGATTTTTTTATTTTGTCCGTTCTTTACGATTGAAACAAAAACTATGCGTGTTATTAAAATATAGATAAAGGCAGAACATAAATTTCATTTCCTTTTCTAAATATTTTCAATTAATTGACCTTTTTCATTCAACCTGTTTGCTTATTAGATGTATTATTTAATTAATTTCCTTGAGATTACGAGGAAAGAGAACTCATTTCCAGAGAAGGTCTGCGTTTTAATGTATTGATTTCGTAATTATCTTTTTCTGAGTACAATTGATGGTTCATCAATTTTTTCTTATTCTTAGCTAATAATCTTGACCATTGTGATCAAGAGAAAGATTTGTGAGATGATGGACAAAATAAAGAACTCTGTGTAATATTACTGTTTCATTACCCAAAAACAATGTTTCTAATTGTATTGTTTTTAATCTCTTCCCTATGGGGTTTGAGGGCCGCAACACTATTCCACTTACTCTTCTTTTTCAATTTTGTAAGGTACTCTGGTTCCCCCACTCATTTTACCATCTTATACCACTTGTTATGTGATGCCATAATTTTCCTTTATCTTCCTCTCCCTATCTCATCATCATCTCCAATTCTTTCATTCGTCATTCTTTACTCCCTTCTTGAATACCAAATCCTTTCCTCATTCGCTGTCTCTCACCTGCTCATTTTCGTACCTTCTGTTTTACCTCTCCTCTCCCTAGGCTCAATCTCACTCAGACATACTTGTGTGATTTTGCTTCCCTCTCCCCTCTCCAGTTTTTCTTCGAACTTCCATGCTATCTTCAACTGCCAAACAATCATTTTATCTCTCCCCAGTTCTTCTCTTAGCATATATCCTGGACAACTCGCAACTAACCCTCATGACCCATCTTAAAAATCTTTCGTGAAGAACTTTCTCCAATCATCCTTGAATCTTCTGTTTCCTATTCTCCAAAGTTAGCCCATTATTCTACTTGCGTTTTCTATCCGTTTTCTCAACTGCAGTTCATTACCACCTCTGGCTCCAAACCAATATCCTCAGAAGCAGATTTCTTTTACTAGTTCTATCATTCAACCGTTGATTTTTTTTTCGTACTCTACTTTACTTCTTATAATTCTGAAGCACATAATCTCTGTTTTATCCACATTTACCGTTAGATTTTTCCTTTCTCGTAATCTTCAAACCCTCTCAACAACAAATTCAACCCTTTTTCGTCCTCTTCCAATTGTGAAAAATCATCCGCATATGCTAATGAGTAAAGCTTACTGCTACCTAAGATCGTTCCTCCTTTCCCTTTTTCCTTCAGCTTTTACTCTTAAGTCTGCCAGCATTATACTAATCAATAGCGGACTCGACTCAACGGAGAACCTTGCCTGAATCCTCTGACTGTCCAGAATTCCTCTCTTTTTTCATTTCCTATCCTTACTCTGAACCTTGTTTCTACAAATATTTCTTTTATTGTTTCAATCAGCCCCTCATCTAATCCCCTCCCTTCCATAGCTTGCCACAACTGACTGAGTCGAACCCTGTCTTGAAATACATGAACAAGGCAAAAAGTTTACCTTTCTTCCGCCCCAAATTCCTGTGCACCACATAGTTTATAACCCAAGTATTATCGTTTGTTCCCATTCCTTTCCAAAATCCCGTCTGGTTGTGTAGAATACTTCTTTCCTCTTCTACCTGACTTTCTAATCTGTGTTTGAGCACTTCTGCATAGATTTTTAAACCCACCGACATAAGTGTGATGTCTCTATAATTCTCCATTTCTCAATCCTCTCCTTTTTTAATAGCGGAATCCCGTCCTTCATTCTTCCAGCCATCCTTCCCTTCTCCATGCTTTGTTACAGACTCTCCATATCTCTCTTACTCCTTCCCCCCATACTTTAGAGCTTCATCCTCTATTCCATCCTCTCCTGTTGCTTCATCTATCATCTACTTTCTCCCTGCTTTTCTCATTCCTATCTTCTCCTTCTTTCTTTATTACCTGCCTTTCTTATTCTCTAACCCTTTCTATTCCCCCTCCTAACAATCCTTTGAAGTACCATGCCCACTCATTTTTGTATCCTCATTTACTCCCTCCCTTGTTCCTCTCTCCCTGTTTATTACCTCTTATACTTTTCCCTCCTTTACTACTTTCTCTACTTCCTACACATACCTTCCTCTAGAGTGTCCATGATCTCTCATCTTTGTGAGTATGATCTCACTATATTGGAAAAGAAAGAACCTGCAGGTATCTTGAAGAAGGCCTTTCAGTTTCACCAATGCGTAGATTACACCAAGACTGAATAGGATTTCTACTGCACTTCCTATTTAGCATGTTAAAACCAGATCTTATGCGAAAATGGCTAACATTTCTTGATTTGAATAAAATATGTACCTTCAGAAATTTTCCAGTTTTTAGTTTGTTCATTTACGAGTCCGAGTAATCGAGGAATACAAGTGAACTGAAAATTTACGAAAACTATTTACTTTGATACTTGAAGAGTTTATATCAATTCAGACAATTTAATCATTTTCCAATTGAAATGAATTGAATCTACTCGTCTTGTCTTGACATGAATGCTAATAATCAAACGGTTGCGCGCGGCCGCACAATGGTCAACAGTTCACAAAAAGTTGGTAAAAAGTACATCTTTGATTGGATTTGCATCAAAATTACTATTTAGGAGTGTTCTAGAAGAGTAGTTAAAATCCTATTCTGCTGTTAAAAAATGAAATGTACACAAAAATTATAGAAAGTGAAAGGTGAAAAGATAAAATTTGAATAAAATACGAAAATTCGGAAAAACTGGTGCTAGTGTCTGTTAAGATTATTGAATAATAATAAAAAAAATCCAAGATGTTAACAATGCATTCTCAGAATCAAAATGAAATCTTGAAACTTTCAAATTAATCAAGAAGGAAAAAAGATGTTGAAAAACTGAGTTAACAATAATCAATGTATTCGGAAAATTTTGCTGTTTTTGGTCAAATTATACGAACATAAATTACATATAAAATTTTTGCAGAATTTGAAAATTTCAACTAGGCCGGGGAAGTTTTTTCTGTGCTGTATGAGGCAGAGAAAAACTCAACCGGCCTAGTTGGAATTTTCAAATTCTGAAAAACTTTTCTTTGTAACTTTTTCACTTTCGCAAAATTTTTCCAAGGGAATAGACTTTTTTCGACTGAATTGAATGATGTTAAATCAGTTTCTTATCATCTCTTTTTTCTTTTTGATTAATTTGAAAAGTTTTGAATTTCATTTTGATTCTGAGAATGCATTTGAAACATTTTGGAGTTTTACTCATTATTATTATTTTAGTTTTTTTCATTATTATTTATTTATTCTATCAATTTTGATGATTTTTGTCTGAAATTAATTTCTTTTTCAAAATTTTCTGTTTCTTCAAAACAAAATTTCGTTCATTTCGAAGAGCACCATAATCGGGAGCCTTCTGAAATTTTTGTAGTAATTTGAATTTTTTTCTTAAAGTTTTTTTTTTAAAGAAATTTGTAGAAAATAAGCTAAGAGGCATATAAAGCGTGAATTATAACTCAATGGAAGACGAATCTGCAAAATCTGAAAAGTTCTCTGAAAGAATAGTATAAGGATTTTGTACTTACGTACTTTTCGCTTTTGCAAATTCGTCTCTCATTGAGTTATAATCCACTTTTTATATTTTTTACACTTATTTTCTGAAAATTTTTAATTATGATTTTGAATTTTGTGTCCATTGCATACCTGATAGTGTTCTGCTCTAACTAATGGGAGCAATGAGATTAGTCGGCCACCGCCGGGAGGTGAGACACTGATCAGCTCAAAGAACGTTTCTAGGCAGAAGTAAAGTCAAGGAGCGCAGATGTGCGCAGATTCTCAAGAATTGTTTGTGGCATATGGTTCCTGTACAAACCTTCTCATCCAAATTCTCTTTATAGTATTATATATCAAAGAACTGAAGGGGAATTATGAAAAATGGTAGCCTTAGACATTCCTTAAACCATCAAGAATATTTGTACTAAATCTCACACTCGTTTGTCTTGTAACATTAGAGAACACTGTACACGAAGAATTTCGTTGTAAAAATTTTAAACTTCGGTTTTCAGTTCCATTGGCGTGGGGCACCAGAGATATAAAAATTCATGGAAACTAAACGACTAAACCAGCAAAGAATTACAATTAGAATTTGACTGCTCATGCTTCATGTATCCTTGATTCAAGATTCTGTTTGGGAAGTCAAAGGCAAAGGTTTTTTGGCACTTGGGGGGGGGGGGGGCATCTGAAATCTGTTGAAATCCCAACGGATTTTTTAGTATAAGTAGCACGGTGGATTTTGAATGACTGACATCAGTCGTATTATTTATTAGTAATATATATTTTTGAAGCAAAATTCAAGTCCAAGATTTCAGCCCAGAGGAAATTCCATTTCGTTCAAGAATCGATAAAAAACAGAAAAGCAAACTGTTTTCAATGCAAATTGAAGGTTATGCGAGGGGAGTGTTTGAGAATTTTTCTTTTATAATAAAAAATCAGGAGCGCATATTTCCAGGACCTCCAGAGAAGGGCACAAGCCGATTCTTGGATACCGTTTCTTCCGGGAGGTTCTCCTGGATTTCCCCGGCTTGGACCCCAAAATTGGATGAGCTTCTTGGTATGATAATGCATTTTTTCAAGAGGTCACGGAGGTTTAGTTTCTGTCTAAATTTCCTCCCATAATTGAAAAGAGCAGGACTGACTTTCGTGGCATGTTAATCTCTTTATTGAGGGCATACTTAAATTGTGAAGACAAATGTCCCACCTAGGTTAATCCGAATCCACAAAAGATCAAATCATGGCTCTGAATGTTTTAATACGCTTATCCATACGCTCGGTCAGATTCCCCTGGGGGTGATATACTGGGCTACTAGAATTGCGAATGCCGTAAAAAGTAGTTCGAATCTTGTTCTTGTTGCATTATCGGTGTGAATAACTTTTGATACCCCCTATCTCCTCGAAGGCCGCGCCGACGTTTTTGGCGTTGGCCAACCTACAAGTTTGAGGCTTTATGCAATTGATAGGCACTAATGCCCAGGGTTGATTTACTAGCCGCTTTTCCATTCATCCAGGGCCAGCCTGTTGTGAGATTAGTGTACTGACGAATATCATACCCTGAATATCATTGACTACATCCCGGAAATTCCATGCTGATTGTAGGATATTAACACCAATCGATATTTGGATATATAAGGGGGTCCGGCCTAAAGGCGTATAATTTTCCCTTCATAATCTTCCAAACACATATTACGTAGGTAATATCGAGGGAGAGAAAGAGGATCTGGACGCTAAGAAAAAAGTGGTAAACATAATAAAAGAGAGTTTGTTCACGATAAAAGGCTTTTTATTGCCACTAGATACGGGAGAAAAGAATTAGGCCCATAGGGCGGAAAGTTGGGGTGGCCTTGAAGAAGGCTGACGTGGTTGTCTCCTGAGCCTTCTCCAGGAAGCGAAGACCCAGGTAAGGAGCAAGGTGGCTTCGATGACGAGAGAAGGAGATGACTGAAGTGGTTCTAATTTACGGTCTAGGTTGAAAAACGCTGGTACGAATGAAGTTGACAAATTTTCACTAGTATTTGTTGCGAGCTGTAAATCGTCTATATATTTGTTCCAGGGTGAGTGGTCGTTGCCTAAATGAGTTTTGATTATTTTATTGTTCGGTTGTAGCATTCCGTCGGATTTTCTTGCGGATAGTATATAGGCGTTTTTGTGTGTCTAATACCAAATTTTTCAGTAAGTTCTGTCACAGTTTTGTTGACAATTCTGTGCTATTTTCGGTGTGTAGAATTCGCGGGATTCCCCAACACAGTGTGTCACGTTTGTGAAATTCTGACTGTATAGCTATCCCGTTAGCCTTCTTTAAATGGAAGTATTTCTACCCATTTTGTGAAAAGATCTACGAAAACAAGGATGTATTGATTTGTTCTCTTTCTCGAAGTCGGTAATGGTCTCATGGAATTAACTGCTACCATGGTCCATGGTTATTTGATAATTCACTTCCCCATGAATCCTATCTTCCTTGATTGCTCGGTTTTACTCTTTGACAAGTCTGGCAGTTTTTGCGCAATTGATCAAATCCGAATATATCCCTGGCCAGAAGTGATGTTCGGAAATACTCGCGTAAGTTTTCTCTGGGCTTAAATTTCCTGCCTGAATTTTATCGTGATTTACCCCGTAAAACTTAAGCTCCAAGCTTTTTTGGTACGACTAGTTTCCAAGGGTTCGAGTCTAGTAAAGTCTGGGCTTGTGAAAATCGGTGCTGGTGAAAGGAGGTCTTTTATTTCTTGAACGGTCTCGTCCTGTTGTAATCCCCAATCCCATGTCATATTTTTCTTCAGCAATCTAATCAACGATTCTATTATTTCGGCGAAGTGTGGAATGAATTTTATGTACCAACTTGCCATCCCTATAATGCGTTGTAACTGTTCAGTGTTTTAGGGAATTCTAATAACGGCTGGACTTTGTCCTCTTCTACTTCGAGTCCTTTTTCGTTTACATCAAAACCAAGGTTTCTAATTTCTGAGCAGCCGACCTTGCTCCGGATAAATCTTTAAATTTGCGTCATTAATTTCATCTAGTAAGCTAACTTCAGATCTATTTTTCAAATGAGTTTGGATGATCTTGAGGTGTAGGAAATTTCTGTCATTAGTGGGATTGGATAGAGGTTCTTTTCTGTAATATTATTAATTTTTCTAAAGTCTTAGCAAAATCTTCAATCTTTTCCTGGTTTGTTAATCATAACTATAGTGTGTTTAAATCGGAAAAAGAGGGTTCTATTATGTCTTCTTTTAATAATCTATCTGCGGTCTGATAAATTAATTCCTTTATTTTTGGGCTCACGTGATAATATCGTTGTTTAATGGGATCATGGCCTTGGACGTCAAAATTATCTTTTGTCAAGTGAGTCACTCTATGTTTTGTCCCCTGATGTGCTTTTATTTCTTTATCTTAAAGTTTTTCCAATTTTGATTGTTGTCTTTTGTTAAGCGCAATATTCTCTCGAGCAATAATTTTCTTCTTCCCTAAAATATCGGTTATATTATCTAATTCAATCGCTTTACTTTCAAAGTTAATCCATTGTTTTTATCCACGATATCGGTAATCTCATTTACCTTTTAAGGTTCCATTTTATTTTTTGTGCTGTAACCTCTTTATTTCTCCAGAGATTGCTCTCACAATTTGTCTACGAATCCTTGTATTTGCTATTATTGAAAAATGGTATTTGCTCAATCTTCCTCCCAATTCTAGGTTTCCCTATCTTAAATGAGTCTTGGGTGCTTGCCTTGCCTTGTCTTGTCGCTGGTGTCTTGGAATTTATAGAAGGCTGGGATGCTCATTAGGCATGGGATATCTTCTTTAGGATTTGTTCCGTCGGTTTTGATTATTTTTGGTTTTTGGTATTGGTTATGATGAATAGTTACTAGGACAATTTCACTATCTCCTACCTTTGGAATGCTTTTATTCGGCTATCTTGTGCTTTGCAGTTCAACACTGCTTCCGAATTTCGCTTTTTCAACTATTTCGTCATTTTTATCTTCAATTTCTAGATTATCCCTACTAATTATACTTTTATTTTCTTCGTATTCTTCAATTTAAATGCCAGTTTTTTGGAGTTGCAAAGTGTTTGGGTATGCTTCCAAAGAATAGCGGATGGGGAGTAACCTGATAGCCACCAAGTCTCTGATTCGTAGGCAAGGGTCATCCGTAAGGATTTTATCATATCCGTTCCTAAAATGCCTACGGATTATAATTTCTTGACCATCCTGAACTTTAAATATTTTGTTCTATTACCGATGATAATAAGGATAACTACTTGCCAATTATATCGACTGTTTCTCCATTTGCGACCATTCATATTTTCGAAACGGGTTTAAGGATAAAATAATTGGAATTTTGTATTCTCTTCAAAAATTCTCTGTCCACATTATAATGTGTGACGCCTGTATCAACTAAAATTCTAAAAACATTATTCTCAAATTTTCGCATAAGATGAAATCGTGTTTCCGATACTTCATCTTTATCCGAATTTATTATTTCTGGCGAACTGGTGATAGGTTGTATTTCTCTTTGTCCTAATACCCGCCCTTCCAGTTTCCCTGATTGTCCGTATCATATATCATATGTATCGTCCGTATCGTATATCATACGATATGGGGTTTCTCTTTGAACGTGGCCCGCTATCCCTCAGCGATTACAATTTAGGTTATTCGTGTTTTCTTTCAAATTTGAGTTTGGGGAATTCGAATCCTGATTTATACCGGAATTTTAACTCGTTCTATCTTGCAAGTTTTGATTAATGTTACTGTCTAGTTTTTTGGTTTATATTCCCATGATTTTGTTTTGGGAGGTTTTATTTTCACGATTTTTATTATTCGCTGTATTATTTTCTGCATCTTTTAATGGGAATCCGATCATAGGAATTTTTATTTTGGTTTGGGCCTTATGCCATTTTATTAAACATTGGTAACCTCTGGTTGTTACCGTTACTGTTTCTATTCTAATAATCTTTTGTATTTTCTGAATTGATCTTATCACCGTTGCTAATTTTGCGTTTTGGTTTTTTTGTCCTCAGTTTTCGGTTCTGTGATTTAGAAAACTTGGCCTCGAATTTTGAATTTGGCTAGTTTAGTTTTCCCTTCTGCTGATCGACAGGAGTGTCTGCAAAGACGCTGCAAACTGCAAACGCAATCTGTCGATGGCCTGGATTGATTACCAGAAAGCTTTTGATTCAACTTCCCATAGACTTATCATCTGTC
>WSXT02135529.1:0-10597 GCA_011762715.2 Neuroterus valhalla
GCTAATATCAACTTTGACACACTATAAACAACTTGGGACGTTCTAGGAGCAACAGGGAATCATTTAGAAGATGTTGATTTTAGGCCATGGTAAGAAATCGAAATCTTCAAAGTCACGTTCTGATTTTCACATCTTTCAAGAAATCGAGCTTTTGATCTTGAACTGAGTTTCTTTAGGTTGCCAATATCAACTTTGATACAACTTGAATAACTTGCAACGTCCTAGGAGAAACAGGGAAACTTTTAGAAAATGATAAATTTCAGGCCATGGTGAGAAATAGAAATCTTCAAAGTTACGTTGAGATTTTTACATCTTCCAAGGAAATGAGTTTTCGACCTTGAATTGAGTTTCTTTAGGTTGCCAATATCAACTTTGACACACTATGAACAACTTGCTGCGTCCTATGAGCAACAGGGGATTCGTAAGATAATGCTGAATTTTAGGCCATGGTCAGAATCGAAATCCTCAAAGTTACTTTAAGATCTTTACACCTTCTAAGGAATTAGGTTTTGAATCTTTAATTGAATTTTCCGAGGTTTCCAATATCGACTTTGACACATTATGAACACCTTGCGACGTCCTAGAAGCAACAGTGAATCTTTTAGAAAATTTTAAATTTTAGGCCATGGTGAGAAATCGAAGTCTTCAAAGTTACATTTGATTTTTACGTCTTTCAAGGAAATGAGTTTTGATGGATTATGGGAAATCTTCGTGAATTTTCTATATTTCTACGGAAGCTATCAACTTCTTCTAAATTTTGCAGAAGACTCGTAAGTACTTTGGAATTGTGTAGAGATTCCTACAGTTCCGGAGCATTTTCCGAAAATATGTGAAATTCCCATGAATTCTCGTGGATGTCTCAGAAATTCAGAAAAATTCTCTTAAATTCTTTTGGAGATCTCTCTAGAAATTATGACATTTTCGTTACTTCCCCGAAATCCTCTTGAAAACTCTGGAATCGATCCAGAATTCCCATGAATTGCTTCGGGAGTCCTTACAAATCTGTGAAATTCTATTGAATTCTGTAAGAGGCTCGTGCATACTGTCGAATTTTGGAGGAAACCCTGCAATTTCAGATGATTTTTCGAGAATTTGTGGAATTCACTTGAACTCATGTGGAATTCTCTTGAAATCTGGTGGAAGTTTCTGGAAATCTGTGAAATTCTCTCGAACCCTGTTAGAGGCTTGTGCATACTTTTAAATCTGTAGAAGTCCCTCAAATTCTAGAATTTTCCAGAAAATTTGTAGAATTATTTTGTATTCTGTTGAAATTTTGTAGAAATTTGTGAAATCCTTTTGAACTCTGTTAAAATCTCGTGAATGCTTGTACGATTCTCTAGTAATTCTATGTAGAATCATGAAGAAAATCTCTTGAATTCTTAGGATATAATTGAAATCTGTAGAACCCTCTTGTTGTGAATGAAAAACAAGAAGAGGCCAGTTTCATCTTCCAGTAACTTCTTCTTGATTTGTTTTCTCAGGTCCTTCAACAGCAATTATAAAAGGCTTTTTTTGTACATATCAAAGACAGAGGGAAAAGTCTTCGAGAAAATATGAAGAGATCATAACCGGGAAGTCCCTGAAGGTTCTTCTGGGAGTAATAAGGTCTTATCTACATTGAAAAAACTTCATAAGAGAAGGTTCTTTTTTTTTGAAATTTATTCGCAAGAGTTTTTTGTTTCTTTTCCTCAAACTAACCTTCAAATGAACGCATAATGGGAAAATTTCAAAAAATAGCAGTCCCGATTGTGTAAGTTGAATTTGATCTTTTAAATATGCAATGTTTTGTAATAAAAAATGTCTTTGGTTTAGAATTTAAAATTATTGAGTATATATAGCTTAAGGTGGTACATTTTTTATCACTGTTTACTTAAGGACATTACTCTTCCCTCGTATCGAGTTAGAGCTCTAAAACTTGTCTTATTACCTCTTCTAGAACTTCCTCCCTGAACATTGGAGAGTTTATAAATTTCAAGAACTAACAGAAAATTCCCCGCAGTTGGCAGTCTAGAAACGACAATCGCGCTTTTTAGAGTCAACTCACGATCATAGGTTCGAGACTAACATAAATTCTTTAATTAACAATTACAATAGAAAATAAACTCAATGGAATAGAACTTATTGACCTTCCATAGATATGCATCGTTTTTTAAGGACCATCTGTCAATTTGAATATAAATAAATGGCATAAAAGAACCATACAATCTTGGGTAACATTGTGGAAGCAAAATCAAATACGTTTCATTGGAATGCAATATTGAAGTTATATTTCCGAATATCGTAGTATTTGTAAGTGAATAACTGAATATTGACTAGAGATATTACATTGTGTTCCAGTTGCTAGAACTACGAGAGTTCAATCGTTCGTGAAACTTTTTATATCTATTCCAAGATTGGAAATACAGTACTTCTAACTTTCAAGGGAGGAAAATGTAATTTTCTGACCCATCACATTTTTTCCAAAGGTTTCTCATATGAAAATATCGTTTGTGAATGAAATTTCCTGAAAATACTATTCTCGGGTAGAATTTTGATTAAAATATTAATAATTTTAGGAATATTTTATTGCAAATAATACTTTTATACAACTAATTTATATTTTATATAACGTATGCGGGAAAACTGATGTTGAATTTCGTGGGGAATAACCAAAATCGCAAATTCTGCGAATCGTTGATTCTGCAAACTGATTGGGTTTGAGATTTGGAACGTAATTATATCTTGTCAGCCTTCAAAAATTGAGTAATCAACTCTCTTTATTAATAACAGTTAAATATTTGTACATAAAAATTAAATGCTAAAATGGAGATACAAATAAAAATACGAATGATAAACAGTTATTGACATTCACGAACTCACCATTGTTTTTCAGACTATTGTACGAAGCAATAAAAGCCGCAGTATTCAATCTTCAATGGAAGGTGTTTTTTCCCGCCATAAATAAAATGATTTTGAAAATCCCTGAATATGTTGCTTTCACATGCGTAGAGATTAGAGAGACAGGTTTGAAAATTACTGTTTTTCTGGTACCACACAAATTACAAAAATTTGTGTCTCCTAATTAAAGAACTTGAAAGTAGCAAAGAAATTAAATAAAAGTTCACAAACTTTCGCACAAAAAATGTATTTATTAAGTTTATATGATTTTAATGTCATGATTCGGATCTATTGCACTGCTTAATCAGCATTTATTACATATGAACACATTCACAAGATTAGACCCTCATGAAAAGGCAGAAAATCGCCAAATCGACTAATAAATCGACACGCAATCGCATATTTACTCCAAATGGAACGATTCTGTGTATTTAAAAAAATTCTAAAGCAGATAAATTTGATAATATTTACATCTAGAGTACAGAAGACTTCCGTTTAGCTGAACCGCTACGCGACGTGAACATTCGTTTAGCTGAATTCGGGAGAGAATTTCCACCACTGTCTCCCTGCGCATGGGTGTTTCTAGAGGCGACTTCTAATTGGTTGCTACCGTCATTCTAATTGGTTGCTCCCGTCAGTTGCTTTCTTCTGAGGGCAGAGGGGGCCGCTCGAGTTCAGCCAAAAGAGCCTGGAAGCGTTCAGGTAAATAGAAGTTCAGCTAAACGAGGGTTCAGCTAAACGGAAGTCTTCTGTATACAATAAAACTAAACAAAATCAGTCGCATCTCAAGAGGTTTGTCTCACCATACAAATTCGCAATGATAAAGAGTATTTTGAAGTTTATTTTCCCTACTAAAAAAAAAATCAATGCAAAGGACTTTTGCATTCGGTTTTCTGTGCCAGATGCTCTCATTGAAACCGAATACGACGCATTTTCCTACGCAATTTACTTCTTATCTGAAACCTGATGTTGCGAAGGGAAAAATATAACATGCGTCATTCGAAAGAATCGGGACGAATGAGAACTTATTTCTAAATAAAACTTTATAAAAATATATCAACAAATGTCAAATATATCTCTAACAGTATTACTGTATAATTCATCGCACGGCACACGACGACCGTTGATTTACAGTTTCCTATGTACATGTTATAAACCTACGCACCTAGGATCATATGCAACAATTTTTTATTTACCTATCTTCAATTAATTTCACATTGTTCGAGTAATAATATCTTCACGCGAGGCATGTAACGTTGTTTTTTTCCGAAAAGTTTATAATTCGGGAAATCAAAAACAACTTAAGACTTAACTTACGGGTATTTCTTGCATTTTTTGTCGTTGAGGTTTTCGCTATTGTTCGAGCAATTTAGATAGAACAAAGGGTTTGCAGAAAGTTGATGAATGAATTATTCCACGCTAAAAGTTTCTTCTTCCCTATGAACAGAAGTTTGAAAGCATTAACCTACATCTCCTTTGTTGCTTGATAAATCACATTATTTTTCTGTGGGTGAATTTTTTATATTCTACTTTGAATGGAAACCCCGGTGACGGATTAGAACTCCTAATAAAACGATATTCTACTTCAATTTAAAAAGTAACCCCCTTAATTGGCTCGAAATTGAGATTCCTGAGCATAAAATATCTTTGTAGAATTACTAAGACCCGAATTATGTAAATTCTATACATTATTTTCAATGCACAAAGTAGGAAGAATTTGATGAAAAATTTATTACGCCACCTTCTTCGTCTATAATTATTTTTTCCTTTTTTTATCTCTTTCTCTTTTATTCACTCACTCACTCTTTATTATCCTACTTGATAATACAAATTCAGCTGCCGCTCTACATACACATTATCTATACAATTATTTACATCGCTTTAACAACATATTTCAAGTATGACAATATATGCAGCAATGTTCTCAGAACAAGCCCAGCCTCATGTTGTCTAGTTTTATATTCTCTCACATATTTTAAACAAATGCATCAGATTCAATGATTACTACAACCCGGTATTCTTTACAAGAATTTATTTTTACAACAGATTTTTGATTGAAAATGCCAGAGAGTATTATTGCTTATTCTTAAAAATGCATCCTTAATCTTTCGATTTCGTGCACTTTTCTTCCCTTTCGCAAAACAAATGCCGAAAGGTGCCCTGCTATTTACCATGTTTATTAGGGTGGGGCACAAACGTAATAATGTTCCATTTCAATTTAAAAGGGATCTACAATTTTTGTTGCGTACCTGTATCATTCCCAAGAAGTTATAAATGAACAATAATCTGATTTCGCAGATCAATGACAAAGCTCAGAATAAAATATGAAAGTAGATTTTTTCTCATTCTGGAACAAAGTCATATCTTCAATGAATGTGAAGGTTCCTTGAAATAAGTGTTTACTAATTTGATATCCTCAAAAAATTATGCAGCAATGATGGAATCTCCTCAGTGGGCACGAATGTCCAGAGACGTTTTTAGGATGTATTTATAACATTAAAAGTTTTTCGGGCGTTTTTTTGCCTGACTTGGGACGTTGTTTTGGACATTCTTAAAACCTCATGAACTTTGTGTCTTAAAAACTTTTTAAGGACGTTCTTGAAACGTCTTTAAATTTTGTGCCCACTGGGTTGTACATGATAAATCGACATTATATTCGAATAAATTTTTTGAAGCAGGATTTTCTGTTATCGAAGTTTGCTTTAGGTTGTCTTGAGAAGCACAAAAGTCAGTTTGGAAAGAAAAATAACTTTCAAGAAAGAAAAAAAAATCTTCCAAAATAATGCCACCTTTCCTAGTGGGCACAAGCAGCAGAAAACGTTTTTTGGACGTCCAAGAAACGTCTTAAGTCAGACCAAATAACGTTCTAAGAACGTGCAATGTTCCGAATACGTTCGAAAAACGTTTTTGGAACATTTCACGTTTCTGAATTGTTATTTGGCCAGACTCAGAACGTTTTTTGGAACGTTGCAAAAATGTTATTTGACGTGAACGTCCAAGAAACGTTTTCAGAACGTAACACTCACGTCCTTAATCTTTGTGTCCAGTGGGTTGAGTTGCATTCACAAGCATATAGTTTAATTTCCAAGACAAAATGACAAATTTTTTGTTAGGCAGTTGAATTCTCAACAAAAAAAGTTATCTTAATCGAGAAAGATTGATCTTTTATAGGATATGATAAATTTTTACCATGACACATAAATTTTTAACTAAAGAAAAAATTCTAACCCTAGAGAAAATTTGTCACCGAAAAAATTAATTTCAGAACTAAGAGTTGACTTTTAAGCAAGAGATACAAGTTTTTCCAAAAAACAGCCACATTTCCAAATAAATAGTTAAATATCCAACTAGAAAAATTACAATCCTAATCAAATGGATCTTTATTAAACGAGGGAGATCAAACTTTGATCAAATCAATTTTCTACACAAAAAGCCGAATTTTCAATACGGAAAAAAATTTTCTTGTACTGAAAAGTCTAATTTTCCAGAAAACCGTTGTTTTAAAAGCGTCGAAAAGATGAATTATTAACAAAAAAGATGATTTTCAATAAAATAATTGAAATGGAAAAAAGGGTTCACCCAAGAATTGCGATTTCGATCTTGAATTGCAAGTTTTTTGCGTTTATAATCAAATTGCTGAACATTAGAGCATGAAGATTGAGCTTTATCCAAAAAGTGAAATTGATAATAAAAAAAAATATTTGACTAAACGGTCGAATGCAAATAGTTGAAATCCTTGGTTTAATATTCTTGTTTCCAATAAAATAGACCATTTTCAACCTGAAGAGACGAATTTTTGACACAGGGAACAATTAGTTCCAGAGCTAAGAATTCAACTATTTTCTAGAAAAAGTAACCTCTTAGCTTAAAAAATGAACTGTTCTATTTGAATTTTTTTTTGTTAAAACAAATGATCTCTAAATTATCTCTTCTGTTGAATTATTATCTTTTACGATTGACGATTCTTCTTTTATGCTGAAAAAGTCATCTTTCTTGTTTACGAAATTCTCTTTCTTGAATAAAGATAACACTTCTTTTAGAAATTTGAATGTCTTCTAAAAAATTAATCTTTTCTACTCAGATATTCAACAATCCGCTTATAAATTCAACACTATTGTTAGGAATTTTTTTCTTTTCTCTAAAAATCCAATTGTTTGCTTAAAAATTCATTGGAATTTTTCGAAAGTATCTTTCATGTAGAAATTATATTTAGAAAAAAAAATCAGTCTTAAATAGTACAGACCCAAGTAAAAACGTTGTATATTGTTTATTTATGTAGTGAACAAAGCAATAATGTTTTCTATGTTCCATAAATTTTCACATATGGAAAAATGGAAAAAATTCAATTCACCTCAATTTACAATGCAATTTGTTCGTGGCTGTGTAGCTTCTGGAGAAGAATAACGAGTGTAAGTTTAAACTTTTGGAACCCTTTCCATCCATAAAAAATCGTTGCCAATAAGAAAAATATTACACAATTAGGTAATAACATTTATTTTTTCTTTCAACTGCAATAACAATTAATTGTGGTCTTTTCATTGCTGCCTAGTTTTTTAAAGATAATTAGAGTTGAGAATAATAAAGAAACCTTTTTTCCGTTCACACATTGATTTTGTCCAAAAATAACAGATAAACGACGGGCGCTAACAATAAGGTTCCATCTCAGCGATCAAAGCAACAAGGTTCTAAGTTTATCAAAATTCAAAAAGGTACTATCTCGTCGGCCAATCCGAAAAGGTTCTATCTCGGCAGCCAATGCAAAAAGGTTATATCTCGGCGGGCAATGCAAAAAGGTTCTATCTCAGCGTTCCGTGCAATAAGGTTATATCTGAGCCGTCTTAGATAGAACCTTGTTGCATGGAACTCTGAGATAGAACCTTTTTGAATTGTCCGACGAGATAGTACTTTTTTGAATTTTGATGAAGATGGAACCTCGTTGCTTTGATTGCTGTGGTAAAACCTCATTTTTAGCGGCCGTCGAAATCGTTATTATTCATCATTTTGAGCTTCGAAATTTGATTCGTGGACATGAGATAAAAATATTCTTAACATCTGTTATTCCTTGTTAATGATCCCAGTAAAAACTACAAATTTTGAACTCCCTCAGAATTCGGAAAAAAAACGATTTTTTTTGCTCCACCTTATTGTATATTGATCAAGTCAAGAATAAAGTATATAGACATTGAATGAATTCTGTTCGTAAATGTTTGAAATTCTAAAGACATTTGATGAAAATATCTCACAAAAGAGAAGATGCTCCTACTTAATTATTCGTTCTTTGTCTTCGAATATCGTAATTTAAACAAAAAAATATACATATAATCCAGTACATGAAGTTATCAGGACACCTATTTTTAGCTGCAGGATTTCGCATATCGTGGCACAAAACTTTATAGAAGTGTTTCTCCGATCAGACTTACGAGGTTAATGAAATTAATTCGTAGTACTGAGCTTGCACTTCGGGAAATTGGATTTTCTATGGAGAGCATTGATACAGGATCAGCTATCCTTAGTAGTATCTGGAAGGATGAGCCAGACTCCTTGTTCCTTTTCCTTCTTTTTGAAAACTTTTTTTATTTTCGTGTCGCTTGAATATCAAACGAATCAACGATACCATAGAATACCCAGAGTCAAGCACAGGAGGAGATTCGTGAGACTCAGTGATCGGAAGTGGGCGTGACTGTATCCGGATGCCTGTGTCACGTTTAGTAAAACGGAAGCGTCCGCAATCCCTTCCGGTGACCGAACCAGGAGTAGCCATTCCCCGGCGTGTGACCTCTGGATGGAGTCGAAGCGCAGGATAGTCCTGTAACACGCCTCTGTTCCTCCGTCCTGGAAAAGAGAATACAAGAAAAATCTCAGTAAATCTCGAAACAGTGTCGGATGATCAAATGTTGGGCCCCTGGACCATGACTTACATATTGTCGGGTGAGCAATATTGCCTATTCAGAAATGAATTTTTGTTACTCAAATTTCAGTTGGTTACACTGGCAGTGCTTACAAAAATGACAAATAATTTGGGAAGAGATCATCAATACAGGATTTTCTTTGGGTAAATCAATCTAGTTTATTAGATCGAGATGGAAATAATGGTGCTCTGGAGGAATTATTCCTTTACTAATCAGCTCTTGTAGATCTTTTTCCTATTATCGTCTAACAGAATTTTCTGTTCTTAAGGGATATCTAATTCTTGATGTGCTGCGAAATCGATGACAACAATTTTATAATTTCGTCGTAGTTACACATAAATTGGATCTGCTTATTTGGATGGATTGTAATTTCACCCAGGTTGGATATTCTTATTTTTCGCTGAAATTTTTTGTCCGAAAGTTTAGAAAATTCAAGAAATACCTTTTGTTGCATTTCGTGAACAACATATTTTGGGTCTTCGTTCTTTGCATAACGGTAGTCAAAAGGAACTGAAGCGATGTGTGGAGAAATTAGTAAATAATAATAAAACACACTGCAGTCAAGGATACGGAAAGAATTGGAGAATCAAAGGAGACACAAAACTGCATGCTCGGGAGTATTTCCTCCCCATCCATTCTACCTAAGTTTCCACTCGCAGTTGTAAAGCCGACCAATGCATGAACAAAACTTGATTTCTAAGTTACATCAAAATTTTCACAGTGAACGCGATAAAATGGAATTCAATCAGAATATTGAACTTACGTAAAACTGTAACAGTATTGTTTAAATTTCTATCATCCATTTCAACGCTTCAGATATTTATTAACAGTGAGTGGAATACTTATGTTTTATTCTTTTATTATGGATATAGAATTATGAAATATGCGACAAACGGACCATTATTAGCTTTCCGTCACTGAATATGAAATAGTGAATTTCACTATTTCATAAGTAATTCTTACTATTTCAATTTTAAAAAAATGGGTCACTATGAAATAGTAAAATTCACTATTTTGATTAGTGGTTTTATCGTGTCACTAATTCAGTTAGAAGATTTCACTAATGTGGAAAATGGTTACCACTTATTCAAATAGTGGATTTCGCTAATTCGATTTGGCAGACTTAACTAATTCGAATAGTGGATTTCGCCAATTTAAACAGTGGATTAGCTACAGTCACAGATCTTGAGAAAAATAATCAATGCAATATTCTTTCAATCAATCGTGTTTATTAAATGCAACTCATTCCGAATCTTTCTCGCAGTTTTTTCGTTATTCATAACTTGAAATAAACCACTCCACATCATAATGAGTCTATTTGTCTTATTATTACAAATAAATAATATCAAATAATAATATTATTGATAAATTTCCCCAACTTAGAAAATTGCTGAAATATAAGAATCCTGACTAATAAAGTTCCTCACAGAAAATTGGCGAGTTATGAAATATTTTGAGCAGGAAATTTCCAAATTATAAAATTCCTGAAAGGGAACAATTAAATTTTTTCTTTCATTAAATATCATTCATTTATTGAAAATAGAAGAATCAAATATCTTTATTGAAGAAGCACATTTTTTTAAAAATGTTTACAGTTTAAAAAAATATTTTTTTTCAATGTAAAATAACAATGCTTGAAGAAAATGTATTTCTGGATGAACAATTTTGTTTGAAAATATGCATAGTATTTAGAAAAATTATCAAGAATATTAAGGAATTTGAATTTTTAATATATTTTTTTTAATTAAAAAGGAACGTAGAGATAAATCAGTGCTGAGTTATGACCTGAAATTTATTAGCACGCGTGTTTA
>WSXT02135540.1:0-10597 GCA_011762715.2 Neuroterus valhalla
TGTATATGTATAATTTGTAATGATTATGTAAAGACTCTCAAACCCGTAAAAGGGAGGGAGTATAAACAAATAAAGAAAGAAAAAAGAAAAAAAAAAGATTATTTTATTTCAAAGCATTATTATGATTGTACCATTAGGCCAAGTCCCTGTCGGGGTAAGCGTAACTCGTTTGGTTCCAACCTCGCTGTACTACTGGAAAATGAGGAATTGATATGGGAAGATTTTGAAGTGAAATTGTCGAAGGAAATTTTGAGCAAGTCCAGCCTTTTTCTGTTTTCAAAGGCACATTCTTCCTGTGCAACATCTTGCTTCTTTCACATCCATGCATCTTTTCATTCAAGCTTTGATGTTTCTAGGAATCTTTATATTTCTCCTTTTAAGGGTCTCATTCATACATTCGATCCATTCCTTCTTTGGTCTGCCTCTGGGTATGCTACCATTCACCCTACCTAGATACACCTGCTTTTTCAATCGTTCTTCATCCATTCTCTCAACGTGACCAAACCATCTCAGCAAATTTCTTTCACTCTTTTCAAACAGTGTTTCTTCTACACCACATTCTTTGAGAATCCACTCATCACTCACTTTGTCTATTAATTGAAAAAAATTTTTCAAAGTCAAAAAAATAGTAAAAAAAATGACATCATATTTTATATGGCGGCTATTTAGTGAAAAAATTTTTTTTTCTTTTTCCGAGGTTAGCGCGATAGTAGCATTCATTCGGATTCAGAATTTTTTTTCTTTTTTCATTTCGGATTACCAGGAGAGCCACAATCATGACAACCAGGGCGCGCTATTTTTTTAGAACCCCCACTTTCCTCAGCTTCTAATTTTTCGAATTTTCAATTTTTTTACGTATTTTTTTTTAAATTCTTCAATTGGTAATGAATATGTGGTAAAATATTGGCTCATGAAAAATGTTTTTATTCCCCTTTTTTCCACCCTATGAAATACCTGAGATTCATTCTCCTAGACAAGAATACCCCCTTAAATGGAGTGTCGAGATTCGGAAGGAGTTTGTTCTTTTTCATAAAAAATTGAAAAGATCTTAAATTTAAACTTAGTTTACAAACTAATGACAAAGTTCAAAGTATAAGAGTCCGCAAATAACTTTAGAAATACCCTTTCAAGTTTTGAGATTGTTCAAAGAACGTTAATTATTAGGGGGAAAATAATTTTCTTATCAAAAATGTGAAAAAGTCTTCGTGTCGACTGACACCATGAAGAAAGGGCTGTCTTGAAAATGTTATTGAAGACCACTCGCTATTTCATGGTAAAAAACTGTTATAAATTCTTACATGTGTTTTCAATATTTTTTGTAAAAAGTGTGAATTTTCAATATACACGGAAAAAATATGTTATCGAATTTTTCGTTGACTGTCAACCACTTTTGGATAGGATGAAAAGTTCCTGAAATTTTCATTAGCTTTTTATAAAATCTTGTGCACTGCTCATTGGATTTTCTTGAAGTTTGCAAAACAAATGAACAAGTCAGTCGAGGTTCAAGAAATTTTAATAAACAGTCCACGAGACTATGAAAAAGAATTAATGAAAGTTTCACGATCTGTTCTGCATATCCAAAAGTGGTTGACAGTTAACGGAAATTTCGAAAACCTATTCTTTCCGTGTAAGAGAATCTGTAATCGCCGGAGCTGCATGCTTGTACAAGGATGAGTACCTTTTTTCGCCCTTTTAACCTGCTCTGAGATTTTATTCAGTGAAAATAAATTTTTTCATGGAAATTCATATTTTTGCTAAAAAATGGATCTTCTTGGTATTTCCGGAAAAAATTCATCCTTTGTGGTTGGAATTATGTTTTTCTTTCAAGTTCAACTTTTTGTATGGAGCTGAATTATTTTGTCCTAGATTCAACTAGTTCGAAGATAAGATGCGAGGATAGGGCATTTTCACGTCAGTACTTGAAATCTGCAATTCGTTGCTTTGAAGTGAGCCGTTTTTAATATATTCTATCAACATTTTTATGAATAATGTTTGCACAGCATGGAGTAAATAAAAGAGCATATGCAGGATTAGGAACGAAAAATCAAAGCTAGTGCGCTTGGCTCATAAGACCCCATGCATATTAACCAAAAGGAATATATCTTATATAAATTTTGCAAAAAGTTTTGCAAAAATTTGAATTGTGGATTAAAAATTATGAAGTAATGCGTTCAGCACAAACATTTAAGATAGGAATTTAAATAATTATCAGAATTGTGATCAAATTCATTTAAATTTGCAACTGAAGTGTTTAGCTGGTCCTGGGGGCTTAGGCATGATCTTTTGTTCATTTATTTTTCTCAAAAAAACGACATTTGGGTGGAGGTGCTAGCGCTAGCACCTCGACCAGAGAAAATTTGCCAAATTTGACAAATGAAACCCAACAGAATTTCGGGCTTTCTTGGGGTCTTCGAAAGTGCAGAAATTAATTTTCCAAAAACCCCCACCTTGAATCGAAAGTTATGGTCTATTTTTGGAAGAAAGAAAATAATTATCTCTCAATGAAACATCGATCAAAAAATTTTTCAGAACAGCGTTTTTTTGGGGAATCTATTTTGCTGCGTACACATGTTATCATAACGCCGCGCCCAAGCTAAACATATATTAAGATATATGCGTACGTGAGGAAATAATTTTTGCAGATAAGTTTTCGCAAACAACAATATAACTGCTTTTTCCATTGCGTTCCATCCGAACGTTGACCATTTTTGGAAGGGGAAATGAGATGATGCCCGGTATACAAGCAAACTTTGTTTCAAATTTCAAAACAAACTAGATTTTCCACGGATCCGTTCAAGAATGCAGTCACCTCTCTTCAGGAATATGAAGATATTTGTGCTTTGTACTCTCTTCCTAACCTTACCGCTTATCTATTCCACAGGTGAGAAACTGAGAAATGTTTGATTTTCGGATAAAGTTCAACTCGAATGGAAAATCTGTGCCAAAACTGTTCCTAAAAGGTTTGGCACAAGTATGGAATATTTTTTAAACGTAACAAATTAAAAGTTACATCTTGTATTTTTTCAGACGGAATACCATCGGATGATCCTTCAAATTCTCCTCCACATGGGGCGTATCCTCCATCAATTCCACCATTCCATCCTCCAGTCCATCCACCACACCATCCACCTGCATAATGAAAACTATAAAAAAAATGGAGTGCACATTCAGGATGTTAGGAAAAAGTATAATAAGTGTTCTCTGACCTGACTTAATCATTACAGTGTATAAATGAAATTGTGTTGATAAACAGTTTAATAAAGAAAAATTTGAAAAAGAACCCCCTTCAATTATTTTAAACGACTCCTATTATTTGAGATTGGAAAATGTCCAAAAGAGTCAGGGAAGAAAGAAATTGTGGTATAGAAGAACACTGCCAAAAGAGACTTTTGTTATTGAAAAAGTGGAGCCTTTTCTTTATCGTAAGTGGTAATTAACTAGGTTTCTCCTAATTCGTACTAGTAATTGACAAATTCCGTTACAGGAAACAGTTCACTGGATTAATTTCAGGATCTCTTTTACACCTTTTCTTTACAATAATAAATTGAAATAACAGAAGGATGCATGCTTTAACGTCGGGCATTTTGATTAGGCTGAATATTTCATTTACGAATCTACACATATATGCATTCTAGCGTTGGGAAAATACAGACCACTCGATATGCTAACGATTTTTGTAAATAAAGTAATAACTACGAGTTTAAGTGTGTCTCATACCAATTTTTACTACTATACGGAAGAAACAAGATAATGGCTCGTAGGGTGATCCAGAAATTTCTTTTCTAATTTGCATCATCGCCAGCAAAAATCTTCTCCTGCATATTAAAATAGGTCCTGATAATTATTTTAAGATTTTATTAACGATACCTCTAGTTAGCCGAAACTCTCTGAAATTCGCAACTTTGGAAACAGTTGACGTAAATAGTGATTCTGAGAAAATTAAAGCAAATCCTATAATAAACTTTGCCTTCCTATGTAGAAATAAAAGGAATAATATAGGATATAATATATTTTTCATTGAAGAAGTCCCTTTTTGAAGGGCTAAGGTTTCTGATAACTTAATTGCATTCAGGACCATTAGTTTAAAAAAACCTTATATCTACCTCATATGGCTATGATTATTGAGGACAGAAGATTCTCTGTGTCTATAAGTCTCACGTTTCCCGCAAACGATATACTGGTCCCTGAAAAAATCACGAGCAACGTTTTCGTAGAGAACTTCCGGCTGGAAACCAGGAAAAAAGGACATTTGAAACTTCAGTTATTTCTCCATGAGTTATTCTAGAATAGGATTTACGGAATGTACCATTCTTTTTTGTATCAGGCACATGTTATGTATCACAAAAAGTAATAAAATGTGATGGGTTTCATTCAAAGAACAATATTTATTCTTTTCAGATTCCGAACTTTTTAGGAAGAATAACATATATATTGTGCATCGTAAAAACTTGCAGATCAGTGATGCCAACGAATAGCGAATTTTCACACTGCGCGAAAATCATGTTTTGTTGGAGAATAGGCCATTTTCAGGGATAGAAAACCTGATGCTCATTCTAAAGAATCACACCGCTCCCCTGGACTTTACCATCTTGCTTACAATTTTTATGTAGATACCTCACAACCAAAAATTTAAATATATAGAAATAATATCTCGAAAACAACTCAAGATATTCATTTGAAACTTCCAGGAGTGGTCAGTTGGTCGTGGGGGCTAAGGCATGAGCTTTGGTCCCACGCTACTGTCTGGTAGTGGGTTCGATTCTCGCCTCGCACTCTGGAAGAGCTTCGGCGGGCCACGGGGAGTCGTGAGCCCGGTACCTCTAGAGTTCTTTGAGTTCTCCAAGTATTAAGTAGCTGTTGCTCTTGGTGGTTCGGAACCCACCGTAGACTGTAGGTCCCCCTCACCCCTGAGTTGGTGGTGAGGTGTGCAAAGGAATAGAGAGAAGGTTATGCCGGGACTCTCAAAACCCGTAACAGGGAGAGAGTATAAACAAATATTCCAGAACATTTGAAACTTCCAGAATCGTATTTCTGAAAGGAAATCTAAGAGACATATCGGATTTCAGAATTATTGGACAGGATATTTCCAGGATTGAAAATCATAATTGTTGAGGCCGAGGCCTGATTGGATGCAGCCAATATCCTATTGGTTGGAACAGTATCCTTTTGCAACAAATTTCGTCAAATATCTAAGCTTAATAATCATGTTTGTGCCGGAAATGTATTTACGTGGTTCCAAATAACACAGACTAGAGGACGATGCTGTTTCTTCCAAAACAACTTTTTCGATGAATGCAGGGAAGGAATGAATGCTTACCTTTCCCTTACCCTCCACATGAAGAGTACGAAGTGGGAAGAATGTGAACTAGAGATTCTGTCTGAATGTGGTGCGTATGACTGGTAGAGTTTTCAAAAAATTATTTACAATTTAAAGAATAGAAAAAAAATGTTTTGATTGAAAAACACGTATTCATTTTAATCACAATCTAAAAAAAAATGAGAAAAAAGTAATAAATAAAAAAAATTCATTTCAGTTATAGTTTATGAAATTACTAATTTAAATATATTAAACATTTCATCAATATAAAATATCAATAAAAGCGTAAGGCGTCTCGACAAATACTCTATCCCGTCGCCTCACGCTTTTATTGATATTTTATGTTGAGGAAATGTTCAATATATTTAAAATTATTAATTTCATAGACTATAACTGAAATGAAATTTTTTTATTCATTATTTGTTTTTTTTCCCTTTCATCCTTTATTTTTCAGTTTGATGGCGATAACGCCATCTGTGAGTCATTTCAGATACTATTCTGTTTTTTTAAATCAAAGAATTCTATATGAAACAATGTTTATTTACATCAAATATCATGGAAAAACAAAAATGTCAGGTACGAATATTATGTATGCAAAGTTGCAGTGCTAAAATCTATCTACAAATAGTTAAAAAGTACACATGAATGTTTGTACCATTTTCCTGCGTCAGACAGACAGACAGACACCAAGGTGGAGTTAAATATAAGCGTATAAATAGTATTTGAAACCTTAAATCTCAACATTTTTATATTAATTTCCAATGAGAATTGATCAGGAAATTTTTTTATTGTACAAAAAAACTTTTGTCATCAATAATGATCAATTGTATGGAATTTGTTTGTTTATATTTGACAACCAAACATTTGTATATGTCTTTCTAATTATGGCAGATTTTTATATGTGTTGAATTTTTTACCTCTTTCTTCTGTTCTAAACCACTAAAAATAAAAAATTAATGGATTTTATATTTGTGACCCAATGAATGATTACGAAAAATATTTAATTCTCAATAAAAGGTAATTTATTTCAAATTTGCAACGTGTTATTCCTTTCTAAAATGTTATTGTCGTATTATCTTCTTTTAGGGTGACGAAATCGCAAGCATTATCCACAGGAATATTATTTTTAGGTTTGAGTTTCAATGGCAAAAATGTAATTAATTTAATAAAATTTAATTTAGTTGAATTTTAACATTTTTTTCTTTATTGTAGTCTTCTTCGTGTCAAGGCTTCTTTAATAATTACAGACAAGCTTATTATTACATAAAGGCCATTCTAATGAATACACAATATTTCTGTTTCAATTTTTATGGAGAAGGAAATATTTGATTATAAATAATACATCTCCAACGTTCTTACAATAGTCTAAATTTACCTATCACTATTCTTTCTCTACTTAAACTATAACTTTCTAAAATTCTAAAATGAAATATAATTTCATGATGTGACCGTCTAAATGAAAAGTTACTTCATACAATTTTACTTTGACACAGATTCGTAGATCTGGTCAGATATTTTATAGTGAGACACATGTTGACGCCGTAGCAGTCATACAAGGAATGATGTTTTTGCCCAGGCCCTGCAGGGTCGGTCCCACGAGTACATATACGATGTCTCTTATCTTTAAACGGGAGGGAGTATTAACTCGTCTTAGCCTGCAAAACTATTCTATTTAAGCAGAGAACGTTTTGTGACGCAAGAAAAATACGTCCCCGCTTCACACCTCCCCTGTTAGGGTGAATTTCTCCTGAAATTCTTTGCAGGTACATAGGTTACGTCCTTCTCAATTTATAGGGTAACTTATCTGGTCTTCTTTGAAAATCTATTGTGGGCGCATTTTAATAAGTGTGATGAGTGTCATTTCGTTGCTTAGTTTATTAGTGATACAACAAAAATTCGTGCAAATATTCGGAAGACATTTTTCGCATCAAGTCGCAGAATCTGTTTTGAGGATACAGTTTAATCGACGATAACTAAATTACACGGACACTCTTTGTTTTTATATTATTGTTGTAATTCTATCGCTGTTTGTATCAATTTTGTTTTACGGGAATTTGTTTCTATTTGGAGATAGCTAAAGTTCTTCTCTTCATAAATTATAGGAACTTCTTATAGTTTAAGGTAGCTAAGATCGCTTTCTGAGCTGGAATATACTAAACAGCAGAAAATGAACCGAATAAAGTATTGATATCAGCGCTTGAGCCTATCAGCCTGCAGAGTGTAATGTTGGTTATTGCATAACATTTCATAATCAGAGGGACGTTCGCGTTTGCACATGGTGTAGGGTCCAAGCCATTCGTTTCCCAATTCCCATTCAGTGATGTTAATCGACGGATCCTCGATGTGGAATTTAAGTGTACTCCTAGATTTGTTTCTAGTGAAATATATAATTTCAGTGTACAGGACTTCAACCCATTCCTCTTCGTTGTATGCTGGCAGTTGAATTCTCAACTAAGAAAACATGTTTTGTTTACTTATTTTAATCCAGTTATATCTGTAATTATCGATTTGATTTTCAAGTTATTGGGCAGACGGTTCTTCTTCCAGATGGCGTACTCGTTAGGAATTTCTTTTCCATCTCTCGGTTCGTGATTTCGCAATCTTTCAGAAATCGATTCGTTACCTACACCTGTCGTTGATGTTTTGGTTCCATGGACTTTTTGAGAGCTATCTACCTGATTGATTTCTACAGTCTCGTGTGATTTTTCTAAAAGATTTTCATCTTGCATTGGATGCATTTGCGGAAGTGCTTCAGCTGCCGTATTTTCCTTCGACTTTTGGTATACGACCTTGTACATGTATGCTTCTAATTGAAATCTCCATCTTTTCAACCTGGGAGAAGGGTCTCTTACGTTGTAGGGCCACGACAAAGCCTGGTTGTCCGTTCCTATCACGAATTTACGTCTGAGAAGGTATTGTTGGAGGCGCTCAACTGCCCAGGCGATTGCTAGAATTCCTTTTTCGGTAGTGGTGAAGTTTTGTGAAGAGAAATGGTGAATTTCTATCTCGATTCACCTAATATTGAGTATTCGGAATAGAATATACAAAAACGTCTTTTTTTCTTATAGGAAATACGTGTTAAACTTCAAGGGGCTTGCGGCACCTCTAAATATATATTTTTTTCAAAACAAAGAAGAATGCATTTTTTTGTGGATTCGAACAAATATCCGGGCGTTTCGCATAAAAATTCAAAATTTTTTTTTGGACCACCCTACGTGTTTCACCTAAAAATTAGGAGAACCCATTCCCGGAGGATTCTCTGAGGAAACTACATGAGAAATGAAGAATAATGATTTCATAGTTTGATATGCACCTCGACTTTCTGTCAACTTTATAGCGACAATATGAATTTCTAAATTACGCTTTCGAGATTACGATTATAACTATTTTTCTTTTTCATATTATTTTCCGAAAAATCGCACTAAAGAGAATATAATTTTTCTCACAGCGTTAATTCTTGAAATGAAGATTCATAATATTCCATATTAAGAATACTACTTTGTCGTATTCGTGTTCTAAATACTCCTATAATAATATTTAACTTTGGTACCGTTGTACGAACAAGTGCAATAGAACTTAGAATTTCCCTATTTTGGAACAATATACTAAATTCCAGTTCATTTCTGTCATTTATTCTAACAAAAGGTCTCTCAGTGTACTAATAATTATTTTTAAAAATGTTCTGAACGTTAATACGCCGGATGAAGATTCCATGAATCTAAAATTGACCTTTGTCCTAAATTCATAACATGTCAACGTGCATAATTTATTCGGACCCCTTTGTTGCCGCCACATTGCTTATCGCGTGACGATATGACGCCATGATGTCAGATTTAAGATCACAATAAGAGATTTTGGCAAAAATCTTTAATGTATTTGCCGACAATATTTTCTGCTTCTTATATTTTCGAATGGTAGCGAAATCCCTTATCCTATCTGGACCTTCAATTCTTGGTTGACAATTGAGGAGTTCTGGACAAGAAGGTGACAGGCGCTCGAAGACGAGTAAAAGTATTGTCCACGCTGTCACGAAATGTATCAAAAGTGAAATTCCGAATTTGAAAAAACCAATGATATAGTCAGATAGCTCTTGAAAAATGAACTCGAGTCTCCACTTACAGTTTTTCTCTCGGATCGCTAATTTTCTAGTGAATAAATAAAAACTGACTTTTTTTTAAATTGAAAAAACCATGTTTTTTCGCATTAAACTCGCCTTAAATAATTTGTTTATCAACGAATTTTCAAATTTCTTGTTGCGTTTCATTCGTGACACTCTAGCGGAGGTGACAGTATTTAAAAAAGGTCAAAAAATAATTGCTAATCTATGTTTATATAATCCGGATGGAAAACCATGTTTTTAGACTTTCTCATTAAAAAGGGATCGAGGAAATTTGAGCTTACGAGAAACTTCCTGCGAACGATTTTTCCGCTAATATATTGGCCAACTTTTTGCGAAATCTCAATTCGATTAGATTTTTAGTTTCATTATTAAAGCGAGTTTATTATGAGCTTGCGACGCGTCACGACAGGATTTCTTAGGGGATTCCGGAGCGCTGACGAGTGCGAGCGAAG
Source organism: Neuroterus valhalla (assembly GCA_011762715.2). NCBI lineage: Eukaryota > Metazoa > Arthropoda > Insecta > Hymenoptera > Cynipidae > Neuroterus > Neuroterus valhalla. Next base: position 9,890 of record WSXT02135540.1, read on the forward strand.
TGCAAAGCAAACGATAGGAATCAGAGGCCTAGGAGTTATAAATATTCGAATTTGTTCTCAATAATTGTTCATGGAAAAATGATAATTTTGCAAATAGAATTTAGGAAAAATTCTTATTAGAAAGAGAAAATGCTTCACAACTGTCATAGAAAATTCCATTCGGTTATTGCAAACGAATCGTAAATTAATTATTTTTCTATTAAAAGTTGCAAAAATTATTAATATTAAAAATGATAAAAACGGTGCGGTTTTTTGAAAAACGGTTCGGAGCGTTTTTTTGTAATGCCATTATTTACAGATTTTTCCAATTGTTGTCACTTTCTGAAAAATCACAAAAATTCCATGGGCACAGTTGACGTGGTCTGACTCTGGTGTAAAAATCCTTTTGAAATGTGATGAATTTCGAGACATGTTACAGAAGTGTTTTACAACAATTATTTAAAAAATTAGTTTCTTAAAGTATTGTAAATGTTAAGAATAAGGCAATGTTGAGAAATTCTTTAAAGCATTTTTTGAAGTGAAGAAATTTTCAGTTTTACCTGAAAATAAATATCTATTCTAAAACTTCTGCGAAAAAAATATATGGCTCACCGTAGCACGTGCAGTTTTGTTAATTTTTCTTTCGTAATCGTAATTGTCTTTATTTTCACTGCACAATGAATCGTTAGACTTTCTTTTATGAGTTGACGTCGATGCACTAGCTTCAAT
>WSXT02135551.1:0-10597 GCA_011762715.2 Neuroterus valhalla
GAAATCTTTCCCACGGCTTTCCCACGGTCCACATGTTCCATGTCTGGCGTTCAATCGATGATTAGCGAAAAATATTTTGCGCTTCTTATATCGCCTCCAATCTGCTTTAGGTCAAAAACCTCACTAAGTAATGCCGGTCAACAGCTGCTATCTGGACGTCACAGGGCCTGGTCGAGTTGAGGAGGATAAACCACCCCCGCTTGACCAATCGTAGATTTAAATAATTAGTCTTAGTTCGCGAATCATGCCCTTAAATCCGTAGGAGAGGAGAAGTCGAGAGGACAGTTTCTCACGATTCTGGAAACACTTGGACGCCTCAAAGTGATAAACCTCACATGTTAGATTGTAACTTAAGAAGTTGTCGTAAATTATAAAGAAGCTGTAAAAATCAATGAGTCGGACTTAGAGCTATCCACAGATCGTTTTCTAATTAAGTAAGGATTTTCGGGTCATTTTATTCTCTGAGAAAGTCGACGAGAATATGAGTTCTCCAATTTCAGGCTTGTCTGCTTCGAGCCTCTCAAGTTCACTCTTTCGCATGTTTATTAACGCCCCAAAATGGTTGCCCCCTAAAATCTTCCACCCTAGGCTTCAGCCTACTCAGCCTACTGGTAAATCCGCCACTGCACCAGAAACTATTTCGAGCACGTCTTACATCAAGACGTGGTTGACAGGTGCTGATTGTGTGGAGATATCAACGAACCCATCAAGCACATTATTAATGGTTCACGCGTAATGGCTCAGAGAAAGTACATGCACCGACATAATGATGTAGTGAGCATCATTCATCAATAACTTGACCTGAAGTCTATATCATCGACATTGCTTTTTCACCTAACCGAAATTTGCAAGCAACCTATCCAATGAAAAATTCATAAGTATAGCGAGCTAACGCATAAAGTAGAGGAAACATGAAATAATGTGAGTCCGGAAGGAGACTCCAAAAGCAACCTCTAGTAGAAGTCCTCTTCAAGTTAATAAGTCCTAAATTATCCTTATTTTCATTCTCGAAATTGGGAGAAGTTGCAACATAGCATATTCCCCTCAACCTCTTATTTCTCCGTTCAAAAACTGAATGCAATTCAAGAGAAGTGTCCGTAAAGTTTCTCAAATCATTTGTCTTTAACGCAAGAAGTTTCGAAATATTTTTAATTCTTTGCAGGAATAAAGTTTTTGAAGGCAACTGATCTGAAAGAAAGTTAAACCGTTCTCCAATATGCAATATAATGACAAAATTTTAAGTAGAGGGGGGATATAATGTAACTCAATTGTGAAGTAGTAAAACACGAAGTTGAATGAGCGCAAGCGAAAGTTATTACTTGAAAGTAATTTTAACAAAGTTGTACGTTTCCACGACCTGGTTGTCCCATGTCGCTTTGATATGCACGGGATGTAGAGAGTTCTCACGATTCTGAATTTAGTAAGCTTCACGTATATCTTCCAGGTAGATTAACACATTATTTTTGCCTCTGTGATAACGAGATATGAACAATTCTTCAACATTAAATATACAGCAAGCAACATTTTTCATGAATAATCTATTAGAGGAATTTTCCTGACATCACGTTTGATATAATTCAAGATTTCGTTACAGACATCTAGTTGAATTATATAAAATTAAATAATCTGAATTTATCCTCATTTGCCTTAGTGATTCTCAAATTTATTAAATATTACAACAAAAAAGAATTATATTAAAATTTGTTCTCTTCTGATTTTCGGCTTGCTCTTAGCCTTTCCGTTATTTAATTATGCGGCAACAAAATAAAATCATCCTTCAATGGTTTATCTGAAATTTTGCTCCTGAAAAATATATTACATTCCTCTCCAAATTTTGATTCTTCAAGTGAGGATTTTTCTTCCCTGTTCACATCTTATCGAGATAAACAAATTTCTTATCAAAACACGGATTCAGTAAGAAGTTATGAAAAAATGATTTGAAAATTTTTTTAGTTTCTAAAAATCTCGTCATAAGAATGTTCTGGACGCAAAAAAGGTTATTTATCGTGAAATCCTAATTCAATCTCGACATCCTTGATGGAAATATATTTATTATTGATATTTGGCAAATGCAACTGAGGAACAGCTGATTATGCTACCCTTTCGAATAATAAAGAACTAATGTGGAATTCTTTTTCGCAAACGCTTCTCGAACACAATATTTCCTTCGAGATTTTAAGCAAGTCAGGATTTCTACACGCAGGTATCCTTTTTAAAATACGATCGTAGTCTCTCATGAATAAATTACACTTTTATGTAAACAAAACTTACCCAGATCGAAATCTCCCTTTTTATGGAACTTGTGTGTTGCACGTGAATTATTATATTAATAAACGTTCATTCTTTAGCCTATTGGCCTTGGAAAATTGACTTGCTTACACCCACCTCCTCGCATTCTTCCATCCAGCGTTCCACCTTTGCATACCCCTTTCCACGCAACTCGTACATTCTCTTCTCCTCCGGAAGCCAGAACCTATTAGCGTCCTCCATGCTTCCACATCTCAATCTCGCTATTATCTCCTGGCTTCCTTTCTTTCCTTTCTCACACAAGTATCGCGCTCTCTCTGTTGGCATTATCCACCCATTGCTCATTATACCTTGACCCTCTTATCCTCTCCTCTCCCTCTGCCTTCTCTTTCTCCATCTTGTTCTTATAAACAATCTTATACACCTTTCTCCCTTCCTCGTGACTTCTCCACACTTCATCCGAATGCAGACCATTTTTCCGAAAATAGCTTTCTCTCTCCTCCTCCATCGTTCTCTATCCTCTCCTGTTCTCCTTCTCCCACCAGCGGTCCCTCACTAGCCTACTTCCCCTCTCTTTCAAGAATTTTTCCTCATACTTGCACGCTCGGCTACCTTTCAAGATCCCTAAACTCGTTCTCCTCATCTCCCTTCTAACGATGTAACTAGGTGTGCTTCTGTCCAACCTTCGTGTCCATTTGATGTACCTCTCATGTACCCTATCAATCTCCTCAGTTTTCATACACCCCTACACCTCTACTTCACACAGTATCACGCTCATCACAAGCAAGTCGAACAGCTTCATCCTCCTTTCAAAGTCATCTACAAACAACCTCCTGCACAGCCGCTCCCTTCTACTTCGGAACTCCTCCCTTATCCCTTCCACCCATCTCCTGAACACCATCACCTTGGACTTTTCTGCATTTAACTCTAACCGACTCCTATCCAGGTATCTTCTCCACCCCTTCATCATCAACTTTAAGGCTTCCTCGCTTTTTGCTAACAACACTTCCTCATCTGCATATGCGAGTAACTAAATTATAACCCTTCTCATCTTCACTCCCCCTACCACTCCTTCCTCTAGCTAACTCTACATGTCCGCGATCAAGATCATGAGAAGCGTTGGGTTAAGTGGGCACTCTTGCCTCAACTCCCTATCCATCCAGAAATCATCCAAGATCCTGCCACTCCTCTTACCCTATCCTTCGTCTCTTCATGCACCTCCCTTACCCTTTCGATCAGACATTCCTCATTTCTTCTCTCCTCCTTCGCCTCTCACAAACTCCCTCTATCAACTGAAGGAAACGCTCCTTTGAGATCTACGAAGAACGCGTAAACTTTTGACCCCTTTCTCTCTATTTCCCTGTCTACAACGTGCTGCAGAATATAAATAATGTCGATAGTGCTCCTACTCGCTCTGAATCCCGCCTGCGTCTGTGGCAACATACCTTCCCCCTTGACATCATTTCGTAGCCTCTCCGCCAGTACAATCGAGTATACTTTGTACGCCATATTCATCAATGTGATTTTTCTAAAATTTTCCTGCTTCTTCCTGTCCTTTTTCTTTTACAGCAGCACTATTAAGCCCTCTCTCCACTCTCCTTGAATTCCCTCACCAATCTTAACCTTCTCAACTACCTCTTTCAGTCTGTCGTCTCTAACTGTTGTTGTACCAAATATCCATGCTATATCCTGCACCCTCTCCAAGCTTGCTGCCTCCTACCTACTTAACTTCCGCATCTGTATCGCTATCTCCTCGTCATCCAACTCCATCCCCCCTTCACTCCCCTTATGCTTCTTTTCTCATCTCTTTCTTGTTGGTCTGAGTCCTGAAATGACTCTTTAAAAAACTCTCTCCACTCCTCACTCCTTAACTTATTACTTATTTCCTCCCTACGCTGTTTAAACTTATCAATTATCTTCCACACGTCCTCTTTGGTCTTAAGACTTTTCAACTCCTCTTCCAGATCTTTGTCTCTCCCTGGCTCTTACCTCTTACACATCATTCTAAACTCCTTCCTCATTTCTACGTACTCTTCCCTCTTCGCGGTACCCTCATTCCATTTTCTATGCTTATTTCTAACCCTTCTCTTAATCTTTTCGCATTCTCTATCCCACCACGGTTTCACCGTCCCTTTTTTTTCCTTTCTAAATTTTGTCTTCTGCCAAACCTTTTCACCTTCACTCCCGGATCTTCCCATTTCTTTTTTTATCAACTTCCCTTCGAAACTTACTTCTCTTAACTGCTCCTGGTATTTCTCTGTAGCCTCCCCCGTCCATATTTCTCTCTTCCCCATCGAAACTTCTTCTCCTTGCCTTCTGCCACCTTCCTCTCTTATCCATGAGCCTAATGGCTACCTTTACAGCCCTCATTTGCACCCCCTGTCCTTCACCACCCCCGTGAATTTCTTCTTCGAAACCCTCCCTGATCCCCGTCTTAATCCCCACACTAGCTCTCCCTTTCTTCTTCAATCTGACCGCCTCTTGGAGCCTTCACCTAAACCCCCTCGGTAGCTTTGATTCTATACTGTCCTACTCCTTGCTCTCTATCCACGTTTCTACCACTCCAGCAACATCGGATTACTGCACAAACCTCCGAAAGTCCTCATCTTTCTTTTTTATCCCTCCTACGTTCCAAAAGAGCAACCTTTTCACCTCATCGCCCTGCTGTTCACGCCCCCCCCCCTTTCCTATAAAATAAGTCCCTCTGCTTTTCTCTTAACTCCTGTTTATCCTCATCCCAAACCAGAATTTTCTCCTCTATTTTTATTTTCTGATATCACACCTTTACTGTTCTCCCTCGCAAGTGAAGTATTATGGAAGAGATAATTTCAAAATTGAGTTATTCGGAAAATTGCCAACTCGCAACGAGAATAGTAGCAGCTCCATAATCTGCAACTTAAGTTTGTAAATAAAATACAATTGTATGAAGAAATATTTTTGCTAATCCTAATTCTAATTAGACGCTAGTGTTTCTTATTACCAACACTTTCCAATAATCAGACGTTTTGACACATCCTCATTTTTCCGTGCAAAGTTCACAAACTATTTTCAGAGGTAATAAATAAAATGACTTCCGATTGTTTTGAAGGTCAAAAATATCATTCCAGCCTTTTGAAGAGAGGGATCTCATACAAGGGAAAGTTTTCGCACAATATTGACGTTCCGATCTCTCTTATAGGCCCATAGACGGTAGAAAAAGTGCTCATTTGCATTCCAGGATTAGAATAAGTAAAGTTTTCCGTATGGTAATATATATTATTGAGTCTTCACCTTTGTTGTTTTTTTTTGCACATTAGGCCATTATCCCTTTCGGGGTGAGCGCAACTCGTCAGGAGTTGTATTTGGTTGACTTGAATACACGGGGGGACACCAGTCTCCCGCCAACATGCCAACAGCACGCATTATTCCCGGACAGTCAGCCATCCAAGTGCTAATCTTTTGATTTTATTATTGCAATTCTTCGGGTAAGAAAATTTTTTTTTCTATCTTTAAGGTGCCATATAGGAAGCTTGATTCCAAGCTTTTGACCATCAACCCTTTGCATGTTGTCCGTTCTACAAATTAGTCTATATGATGTTTTTTCATATTTTGCCTATTTGTTGCTAAAAACTTGATCATAAAATAAAAACTGGGTTAAAAATTTGTTCAGATCGAATATCTTTTTTGATTTCAGTGCTATTGTAAAATTTTTAGTACAAAAGTTTCAACTTACACGATCCTTTATAATTCTTGTTTGAAAGTTCTTTTTGTAAGAGCAATCGTTTACTTATCGTAGCGTCTGAAAGTTGCGCGCACCGTCACTCGGTAGTTCGTAGTGCTGGATTGCGAGCCCTGTGCCATACTAAATTATTCTAAGTTTTGCTGATGGGATGGAGCTCAACATTTTTTTTATTTTATTTTTTTCTCAATCGAATATAATTTTGACTTTTCTTTTGTGTGCATGTTTTATACTTCAATTACTTTTTATTGGTTATTCTTACTGTTTTTCAACTTGACGTTGATCATTTTTTATTGGCATTCCAATTATTTACTATTTTTCAAAATAATTTTATACAATAATTCATATAAATTCTCTTGTTTGTTGGAAGAATAAATGAAAAATTTTCAGAAACGAAGAATAAAAAAATCTTCACAGGAATTCGATAACAAAACTTATTTATCAAAATTGGAGATTCATGTTACGAAAAAATTTTACTTCGCCGACAGTAAATCCTTAGTGATGAGCCGAAACAAAAACTTTTGTCAGTGAACCAATTTTAGTGAGATTATAGAATTTCAAAAAAATTAAACATGAAAATGACTGTCAGAATCGCACGCGGATTCCAGAAAATCATAGTTTTGAAAAATTATTTTCAGTGAATGAAGATTAAAATCAGAATTTTCAGGTGTACAATTTTTTTATTTTTCTTGAGAAATCACCATTGCAAGTAATTTTTTTTCGAAGAGAGAAATAAGAATCTTTTATTGTAAGGTTAGAACTTCACCTACAAAATTGAAGAAAAATTCAAACAATTGGACAATTGTCAGCCGAGTTATTGAATTATAAAGAATAATAACATCTTGCAATGAACGAGAATCGACTTTTTTGGCGATATTCTTAAAAATTCCCTACGACAAAAAATAACTAAAATTCAAGCGAAAAGAAAAAATTACGGGTATCGACGTCGAAAAAGCTATTTTCAAAAACGAACACGTGAAAAAATCTAGAAATCGACATTATGCATTTGAAAAGCTAAAGAATTTTGAAATGTTGGAATTTCTAACTTCAATAAAAATGTAATTTTCAGTTGTCATTTTCAGTAATTTCATGCCTTTTTCTTCAACGGTTATTATATCCGAAAGACTTAAAGCCTTTCCACAAATAAAACAATTACTCATGGTTGTTTGGCTGCATGAGATGCATCTCAACGAACATTCCAAAATAGAATGATTTTTTGTGAAAATCAGATTTTTTCGTCTCATCTCGCTAGATAAAATACGTCAGAAAAAGCGAGCCTTTTTCCGCCAAGGTACAGCGCGCGCCGCGAGATCCATGACTAATTATTAAATTATTCCTCCTGCATACCCCCCATAATTTATAGTAATAATCTTGCTATTATTATTCCTATATGAACAACTGAAGAATATGCTACTAATATTTTTATATCAATTTGTTTCGAACATAATAAACTAATAAATAAAGACCCTATTAATCTAAAAGATACAATTAAATAAAAATCTCAAACAAAAATTGAAGAGGATCATCTGAATAACATTTTTTGTCTTATAAGTTTTGCGATAGAACCGGAAACAAGAAGGATATTCGGTTTAGAAAAATGTTCAACCCTCTTTTTATTTTTATAAATCAATTTGTAAGCAACAAATAAGCAAGATTCGAGAAAAAATAAATTATACTAATTTGTAGAACTCATTTTTGAAGCTTTGCTTCTTTTGGGAGGGTATATACTCTGAGCGAGGCCAGCTAACTGCGAACAATGGGAACACACCGTCCGCGTCACGTCCGATGCAACTGAAAATGTCTATAGCATAGCACCAACACAGCTATCTCCCGCCCCCCCCCTCTCTCTCTCTCTCTGGTGTAGTATATGTATAACGAGTGGAGTATATATCAAACATTTGATACTTGCCGTATCAAATTTATGTTTTTCTTTTACTGCGAAAGAGCAAAGCTACTGTCGGCGGTCCCGCGACTGCTCTATTTTTCATGAAAAATGGTATCGACTTTTTTCTTCATTAAATTAAAAATACGACTTTTATATGCGATACAAGAAATCACCCCTAATTCAAGATATCATAAAACCTGCAAAGGGTTGTTGGTCGTCAACTTGGATTGAAGCTTCCTATATTTTACCCTAAGGATGTAAAAAAAAAGTTTTTCTTAACCAATGAATTATTGCAATAATACATATAGAAATCCGACTGAAGTAACTGAACTACGTCCTAATATGTAGTAACGAGTTTAGCTGTGTAGTGCCGTAGCTCAGAAGTGTCGTTATCCCTCTAGATCTTGACACTTTGAGCCTTCCGGTTTATACAACGTTGCAGCCGTTATCCGTCATCTTAATACATAGCCGGAACCAACGCAAGTCAAGCTTATAAATGACACGATTATCCTGTTGACTAACCTTCCCTCTAGAGACGTGCATATCCTCGCCTTAATGATGTGACAATCTTTTTATACGATGTGAAAAAATATATCTATCTCGCAAGTTTAAAAACTAACGCTCATATATGAGAGTATTCATTTTCGCAGATAAATTCTGCTTGCATGAAGAGTTTACTGCAGAAGATGTCAATTTGAAATTTGCTTGTCATTGTTATCAATTCACATGAAGATTTAGGCGAAAAATGGTTAATGAACATTTCAACCCTTATATGTTCAGGGTTTTAGGAGCACTATAAAATTATGGACCGAAGGATGTTATAGGTGACCTCACTTTGAAATTATACTAATTCTATTTGTCATCAAGGTCTTTCAGTTCCTTCTCTCTCTAAGTTACAGAAAATAAGGTAATTTCAGAAGAAAATCGAATGTACACAACTGACTGTTGAAAGAAGATTTTTACATTCTCATTGAATGAGAATGTATTGGTTTTATGTGAAAATTGAAAATCGCGGATTTGATTAAATCTCCACGTTTTGAGACCCTCTAAGTCAGAAAAAACTATTTTTATGAAGGTGTCTGTCTGTCTGAAAGTACAATTTCTTGTAGCACTTAGAAAGCGGAACAATTTATCCTTATCGTTTTTTCGATAAAAAAAAATTTTTAGATTTATGGTATTTTCAAAATTCGAAAATGTAAAAGAAAATGAGAATTCTTAATGAAAAAGAAGCCTCGCGCACGGCTCGCTTCTCTCGCAATTTTGAGCGCGCATAAGGCGCGCGTCTTTCAGATCTCGCGCTCGATGGTAATCTCACCTCGCGCTACACGCTCGGCCTTTGTACCTCCCTACAGTTGTATTAAAAGCTTGTGAAACTCAAAAGCGAAATGTCGACTACTTTAATTTTATAAGTTTGAATTCTCTTTTGTTAAAGCTTCTCCGGCTTTAAGGAATAAATTCTCATCGCGTGTCTCGTGCTGCGCACTCGATCTTCTGTGTTAGCCTTAATCATTTTTTCAAAGATTTTATAATTTCATTTTTATAGTTATTTTTCCGGATTAAAATGAATTCATTTCATGGTTTTTTTTTTAATGAATCAAAAACTACTTGGACTATCAAAAAGTTAATTTTACCAAATTTTTAGATCTTATTTTGGTGCGTAAGTTTAGTTCAATTATATCTTCCCATGCCTTGCATAGTTTGACCAAAAAATGAATCTTTCTATCACATTCTCATCATAATGAGGAGGTATCGGTTTTATGTGAAAATCGACTTTGGCGGAATTCAGAAAATCACCACGTTTTAAGATCTCCTGATTCCGAAAAAGTAGTTTGTACGTTGGTGTCTGTCTGTCTGTTGTCGTTATCGGTTTCGTCGTCATCGGTGTCTGTATACTCCATAACTTTTGAAAGACTGATCGGATTCGATTGCCCCTTGGCAAACATTTTGAGAGACCAAAAGCAAAGGTCAAGTTCTTTAAACATCTATTTCAAATCAAAAATGAAAGAGAGGGAGCATTTTGAAGAAATTTTCAGACTTTTTTCGCAAGATTTCAAAATTGTAAGTACCTACGGTTTATTGTAGTAGGTAACAAGAAAAACAATTTATCCTAATGATTTTCTTTGATGAAAACCAAATTGTCAGAGTTGTGGCATTTTCCAACTTTAAAAATATAAACGAAAATGAGGATTTTCAGTCAAACATGGCAAGATATGAAAAAAGTTTGAAGAAAAAAATGTTTATTTTTTGAAGCCCTCCAGGATGTTTTTTCAACTTTTCGAGTTTTCTCAAAAAATCGAAAATTCAAATTTTTGGGGCACAAAACATAATGAAGAATAGAAAGATTCATTTTTTGGTCAAACTATGCTTCATTTATAAAAAAGCATAGAAAAATTGGAAAAAAAGGAACTTTTGGACAATTGACACAAGCTCAGGAAAAAATCAAATAGACAAAAGTTCTTTACCAGGAAAATATCTCGAAATGTGTTATCAACTTCTTTAACAAGATATGTACTTTTCATTACAATCAGGAAGAATAACTATAAAAATGAAATTATTAAATTTTTGGAAAAATGACTAATGCTAACACAGAAGATTGATAGAGAGAAGTTGTTCACCTGAAAAATATCTTTTAATTTGTTATAATTTTTACATTCTCATAATTTATGATTTAGAAAGTATTAGAATCGTCTGAAATTTCACATCTTGAATTTTCAACGGATCTCCACGTTTCGAGACCCCCTGAAGCC
>WSXT02135562.1:0-10597 GCA_011762715.2 Neuroterus valhalla
ATCTTTCTTTAAATTTTTACTTAAAAACTAACTCCAATATGAGTAATAAATTATTCTTTCCTGAACTATGTATGAATAATAATTTTAATCGATATGTGATATGTATTGTATTGATTTTATTTTGCCTAGAAGTTTCCAAACCTATTTTATCTATTGTCATCTGTCTAACTGAACGGCCAGATCATTTTCAGTATTCTTTCGTGTTACAAATAAAGGTTTTATATAGTTATTTTATTAGAAAAACTATGTCTAAGATTTCAATTAAGTCTCAGTTTCTTCAAATGGAGCAGTGGTTACGACAGCAGGTACAAATCCATAAGGAGGTGTAGAATCCTTAGAATCTTTTGAACTTTTATTTGATGATCCATTCCTCTTTTTAACTGGCTTACTAGAACCGCTGAATGAAACTATAAATTTCAACTCATCTACTAATTCTTCTTGAATTGAGACCTATGAATCACGAATTTTTATTAGATTCATGTAACTGTCATTCCGTTTGTTTCTTGTAATATTTTACTTACATTGTGTTTAAATGCATTGCATACTATTTCCCACAAAAGTTCCACCAGTGTCATAAAGAACGACAAAGCGATGCCAACGGCCAAGACTAAATATACTCCTCCTAAATTTGACAGATTTAGTTTACTAGGTGCGCTTGGCCCAGAATCTTCCTGCAAAGTGAAAGTTTCAATGAATATTTTTTTTGCAATAAGAAATTAATAAGATCAAATAATTATTAATTATAATCTCAAATGAAGTATGCTATTGAATTCCGGAAAATAAGTCAATAAAGAGCTAAGTCTCGTTTCCCATATTTTGTACCTCACATCTTCCACCTCCACGTTTTTGTTTCCACCACTGAGTTTTTAAATTCGCAAGTATTCCATTCTCTTGTAGTTGGAGTACACCAGAACTCAGATCATTACGATAAGTTGAATCTGAATTAAGGAAATTTCAAGAAACTTAATAAAAATAATATTTTGAAGAATAATAATAACGAGTATAAGTTTGTTCACACATTCGTTGCTTACTTTTTCTCATAGCGATTCCGTAGCCTTTTTGGTCAAGAAGACCATTGACCTGATCAAGATCACATTCTCTTTCGCTTAAGTACTCAATCGTAGAAGATTCCATAAAATATGCATAACCGCCATTTAAAACTTTGTCCTTCCCTTCGTCATTTGAATCAGTTAAGCATTCATCAGCATTGTCTTCCATAAATTTGTACATATTTTGATACATAGGATTGGCTGAATTCTGTATCAAAAAATTAATTATGTTCTTTATCGTCGAGAATTCTTCAACTTACTGTTATGTGAAGTTGTAAGCCCTGTATTTTATAATGATTGAAAATTTAAAGTTTCTTTTGGGAAATGATAAGCATTTTCCGATCTTATACCATGGTAAAAGCCTTTCTCAAACAGTAATATTCCGATCCAGAGAAGACGTACTCCTCTTTGACAGGACGTTAACGACCATCTCTGAATTTATGATACTTTTGTGACGACTAAAACTCGTTGAAACTCCCAAATCTCAAAAATTAGAAAAAGCGGTTCAAAACATTCAGGTAGCTGGTCTATTTATGCAGGCACCAAACAGTGTCAATTTCAATAGCCTCAAAACAACGCAGGTATAAGCATGAGGGTAAATACAAGAATATTCAAGACTCAAAGCTGTGTTGAATTGATATTTTCATCTCTCGAGATTTTTTCTCATTGAAATCTTATGGTCAGCCATCTGGCCGACGTAATAAGGATTTGTAGCTGATTTTTCTTTAATCCCTTGTTCGGCCACAAAAGAAATATCTAGAGGTTATGTTTTGGTATTGCGTCTGCCGGCAGCGTATTTAAATTAACAGTCTTAACAGTAGAAGATGATTCTTGAGAATTCCATCAGGGGGTGCCAGTGATTGAATCTACGAATTGACTAGCCGACCTCCAGTAGCGTATTTCAATCAACACACTTAGCAATAACAGATAATTCTAGGGAATTCCATCCGGCGGTGCCAGTGATTATTTCTACGAATTGCCTAGCCGATCTCCGGTAGCCTATTTTAATCCACAGACTTGGAAGTAACAGATCATTCTTGGAAAGTGCATCAGGAGGTGCCAGTGAATAATTCTACGAATTGCCTAGCCGATCTCCGGTAGCCTATTTTAATCCACAAACTTGGAAGTAACAGATAATTCTTGGAAAGTGCATCAAGAGGTGCCAGTGAATAACTCTACGAATTGCCTAGCCGACCTTCGGTAGCGTATTTTAATCCACAGACTCAGCAATAACAGATAATTCTGTGGAATTCCATCAGGCGGTGCCAGTGATTAAATCTACGAATTGACTAGCCGACCTCCGGTAGCGTATTTTAATCCACAGACTTGAAAGTAACAGATAATTCTTGGATAGTGCATCAGGAGGTGCCAGTGAATAATTCAACGAATCGCCTAGCCGACCTCCGGTAGCGTATTCTAATCCACAGACTCAGCAATAACAGATAATTCTGGGGAATCCCATCAGGCGGTGCCAGTGATTAATTCTACGAATTGCCCACCCGACCTTAGGTGACCAAACTGGCAAACCATCGGGGAAACTATGTGTGAATAATAGACGAGGGAATATAAGTTATTATCAGGTTAAAATATTGGTCATTCAACTGATCTTCCAGAAAATATCATTAAACATAAAGCTCATCAAAATTGGCCGACCATTGGTTCCACTACCCTATTACGAGGGTAACTTACTTGAAAAAATGAGAGAGTCGAGCCACCACGTTTTGCACCGTACTTTATCTTGTCCTGATTGGCCAGCTCTTTAACGTTTGTAAATAGTGTCTCAACAGGTTCTACAGTCAAGAATGCAGCAAGGTTGGCAGTATAAGAATTTGCGATGATAAGGCAGAAAAACCACCAGCTTCCAGCCAGCATTCTTGTTGAAACACCTCTGTGATAATAAAAATCATCATTCATGTTTATTGTAAGAATTTCTTTCTTAATAAAATTTGTGAATACATACATAGGTGCGAGTTCAGACCCTTGCTGCATCATAGCGCCAATAGTGAACCAATAAGCGTTTTTAAGAGAGAATTGATTGTAGAGCTCTTCAGGTTCTTCTATACAAGGATAGGGATTTGTCCACTCTTCGGGACACATTCTTCCAATTATGAAAAACTCGAATGATACGAATATCCAAGCGCCAATTACGTAGAACCAAACCTCATTAGAGAATGGTGATAAGAAGGACATCAACCTTGGTGGAGCTTTCTTTGGTTTCGTGAAAAGGATACTGATTCCTAAAATTATAATTCAAACTTCCAAACATTCAAATTATACGTTCAGGATTATTATACGTGCGCATGAATCATTGCATTGTAAATTAAAAATTTAAAAATTAAACGAGAGTGTACAAAAATACCCCTTCGAATGGGATACAGAAGACTCCTGTTTAGCTGAACCGCTCTGCGACGTAAACATTAATTTAGCTAAACTCGGGAGAAATTCCCACCACTGCCTCCCTCTGCATGGGCAATTCTACAGGTGACTTCTAGTTGGTTGCTACCGTCAGTTGCCGTATCTACTCGAGAGTAGTGGGGGTAGAGGGGGCCGCTCGAGTTCAGCTAAACGAGCGTGGAAGCTTTCAGGTAAATGGAACTCCGGTAAACAAGAGTTCAGCTAAACGGAAGTCTTCTGTAGTTGTATTTAGAACATTTTTGTCGCCTTTATGAAACTGAAATAGTTTTAAGAACTGAATTGGATAATTTTTTATAAGATTTTTTGTTCAATGAGTTAAAATAATTTTTCTATCTTCAGAAAGTATCTTTTCCAAATTTTTTGCGGAAGAATAAGGCAATACTGATGGGAAAAACAACAGAAGTAGAGCTCAGCCACTAAGCGTTTCAAGAAACCTTGCCAGGATTAGCTGTAGCAGTTTTTCCTGACCTGACGTTTTAAGGAAACATTTGTTTGAATGGGATTTTCGTTACTCTTGTAAAATACTTTTTTCGGAAAAGAATTCTTTATGAATGGTTTCGTGATCATACTACATTTTATAGAATTCTCTTATATATTCAAGAGATACATTATTTGAAATTTATGCAAACACCCATTTTTTTTAGATGTAATTCATCCTGTTTGTAATGTTTAATTTTGTACCGATTTAAATTGAAACTAATAAAATTTTGAATGATTATTTTTCATTTGTTTAAACATTTTTATAATTCCTTGTTGCGTAAGTTGAAAATCTGTACAAATGTGTAGAGCTTTTAATGTTTCTCTTCAGTTTTAAATTTTCCAGGTTTAAAAAAATCTAAAATTTGAAAATAATTTCTTTATAATTGAGGTTGAATCTCAACGATTTCTATTTCAAACTCTTCGAACAAAAAATTGTCCTATTTGTTTAATCATACTTTGAACATTCAAATGTTTTCAATCATTTTTTCCCTAATGAGAGAAGATTATTGTTTGTCGAAAAAACTTCAAGCATATAAAACTCCTTCATTCAATTTTAAGATTCCTACGACATGAACATATATAATTTGAAAAAGTAGATAGTTTACTGTGAAAATTCATTAAATATAACTTTTAATCAAACCTCTTTTATGAACAAGTAAATATTGTAAACTTTTCTCTTTAATGTTGGATATAAGAAAGTCTCATGTGATATCATTGTTGACAAACTCAGTTTATTAAGATCGCATGATTTTCAAGAATTTGATGAAGGACGATATAAAAAAACGAAGCGAAAAAAATGTGTTAAAACTTTGCTCCTAAAATCTGTATTTATTTTTAACTGAAGTCTTAAGGACCTATTTAAAAATGTCGAATTACCAATGCGAAGAGTTCTCAATTTTGTTCGATTCAAAACTTTTTAAGTTTTACAATGTTGTATAAAAAAAAATTTTTGAGTGATCAACAATAAAAATTTCCTGTTTCCAATATTTTTATTCTAAACTACCTGTATTGATAAAGTTTTCCGTTGATAATAATACAGATTTCAAGGTTTTCGATAAAAAATTATTGCACATCGTTTGACTTCACGAATAAAAAAAATTCAAATACTGCCTTTGACATTTGAAGTACAAATCTCAATTTTAAGAACTTGAATTGTTCATTATTTTATTTCGAAATATGTATTGACCAATTTAGTTATTTGTTTTCACAATTCAGGGTTTTCAAAGTTGGACAGTATTTTTAATAATTCTTCTAAGAATCGAAATTGGAATTATTCAAGAAGATTGCAAATCATTCAAGGGAATTCGAAAGAGTTAAAGGGAAGAAAAAGAATTCAAAGAGAGCATAAGTCTTGAATTCCTTGAAGGAAATTCGTAATAACTCATTAGAATCCAGAAAATTTGATAGAAGACAAGAAAAAAATAATAATTCCAGGAAATTCAAACCCATTCACTGAAATCAAGAAAATCTTGGAACAGGTGTAAGCTTTGCATTCACTAGTGGTTATTCTTTTGAATTTTAACGACTAGGAAAAGAAGGCATAAATAAATAGAAATTTGTAAGTACAATTTATTCTTGTATCACTGTTGAAAAGACAATTATTAGGAAGAAAACTTTGTAATTCCGTTATAATCCTATGATTCTAAAAAACGGGAAAAAATTGCTTCCAACACATGGAAAGTGAGAAAATACCGTATGAACTGATGAGCATAATGAATTTGATGTAGCAATAATTAATATTATTTAGAATTCTCGTGTAAAAAAATGAATTCGAATTTACGAACCTAAATTCATAAACGGCATAGTAAAGTCTACTGCACTTTCGCGTTCAGCTGTTATAGTCAAGTCCGTAATTGCCAAATCGGCATCCTGTAATTTTATATCAATAATAACAATTTCAAAAACTATAAAGTTTTAATCGCATTTCAAAATAATGTATGATAGACTTACGCCGTCCATTATCTTCCTCAGCATCCCAGTCCATTGTCCCGTTTTATTGTCGTAACTTCCGTAAACTGGATCGTGTTGTATAAAAGTATAATTAAATCCCAATGCTCTGCTTAGTTCAATAATAACGTCTATCCCAAAGCCTTCGAAACGATCATTGCCAACTTTCTTTATTGATGATTCCTTCAGCATTGCATAGGGTTTTGTCTGTGGATCATAAAAATCAGAATAAACCAAAAATAAAAATGAAAGGAATCAATTTTGTCACATTTCTTCTACAAACCAGTGAAATGAGTACTCTAAATGTCATATTTCGGAGAGTTAAACCTGCATTCGGGTCACTGAATGCATTTTCCGGTATCCAGTCAATATTAGTAGTACTGTTCCAAGTTCCAATTTTTGTTATTCCATTCCACCCAACATTCAAGATATCGAGCTGAAAGTCTGTACGAAAACCGGAGGTGTCAAACTTCACCAAACCTGTTAGCCCTTTCATTTCAGTCTGTAAAGGAAAAACGGATTCAGAAAACAAAATGCAGAAAAATAAATCAATCGTAACGTAATGTCAGGCTATACATATTTTGATCTTCATAAGATCTTACAGATCTTATGAAATTGCTCAGGCTTATTCCATGTTCCCAGTTTTCAGATCCATCACAGGGCAATTGTTTCAATTCACCCTTAACGGAATCACTTAGTTGCTTAAAAGCTCGTGCAAAAAGTTGAACTCCATCGAACATTAAAGCTTGTTCCACAGTTAGCTGGTTCGCTTCTGTTATTCCTAGAGGTGCAAAAAAATCTTCTATTATTCTGCGGACCATGTAATCTTCAGGATCAATTAATCGAACTGCGGTAAAATTCATTCCAGAATATTGGAAAGGTTCTAGGTCAAGTGTGTGTAAGTCCTGAAATGATAAAACAAGTATTTTTTAGAGTACATAATATGGGACCGTTGTACATTTTTAAATTTTGTTTTCCTTATGAAATCAAAAGAACAATAAAAATTGAATTTGATCACTTGAGGAAATGTTTTTTTCAATTCATTTGAAATATTTCCTTTTTATCTTTAAGAAGTATTCTTTTTTTATTCTTCCTGAAATAATTTAGATTTCGCTGATTGGACAGTGGGAATGCTCAGTAGGGTGGTCCAAAAATGCATTACAAGAATTTTCTTTCTCGAATTTTAATGCATAACGCCCAAAAATTTGTTCGAATCCACAAAGAAATAAATGCATTTTTTTTGTTTCGAAAAAAAAAAATATCTAGATGTGCCGCAAGCCCCGTGAAGTTTAACACGTGTTTCCCATAAGAAAAAAAGACGTTCTTGTAAATTTTATTCAGAAATCTCAATATTAGATGAATCGTGTTCAAAATTCACCATTTCTCTTCACAATTGATCACAGAATGCGAATAAAATATCACTTTTCAAATTTCACCCCCATAAGTCTGTTTTTTAGGGTCCCCAAAAACCCCCACTAGCGAAAAAATGGGTTTTTCGAGTTTTTGGCGCTAATTGTGATTTTTTTTGCGGTTTTGTCAACGCAGATTGTTTCAAATACATGAAATACTTCTTTATACTGATAATAAGATGTTAATTCAAATTGTGTAAACAATTTATTATTGTTTTTAGCAACTTTCTTTCAGAAAAGGGTTAGAAAATCAAGGTTTTTTCTGGATTTTTCAACCTATTTTCAACGTTTCAATTAGAGCGAGATAACAATCAATTAAAGTTACCAAAAATAATTGTTTAAACAATTTTAATTATTCATAACAATATTCTCTTAGAATAATACTACAAAGTTGCGGTTTTTTCTGAAATTTACAACTTTTTGTCCACTTTTTACTTGAAGTGGGTAATTTTTCAATTCAATTTATCAAAAAAAATTGTTGAAACAATTTATTATCACTGCTTACAATATTTTCTTCGGCTTATAATAGAAACTTGCGGTTTTTTCTGAAATTTTAAACTTTTTGCTCACTTTTCAGTTGAAGTGAGTTAATATTCAATTAAATTTAACAAAAATAATTGTTTAAACAAATTATTATTGTTGATACCTATCCTCTCTCAGACTAGTGCTAAAAAGTTGCGGTTTTTCCTAAACTATTAGGCTTTTTATCAACTTCTCACTTAGTGTGGTAATAAATAATCCGAGTTAACAAACATGCTTATTTAAACAATTTATTATTGTTCATGACCATTTTCTCTTAGATAAGTGCTAGAAAGTTGTGGTTTTTTTCTGAAACGTTTAACTGTGCTCAACCTTTTGATCTGTGAACAAATAATAAATAAACATTAGAGAGAATCATATTCCAAACAGTAGTGTATTGTTTTAAGTTAATTGTTTTTGTTCTTTCCCCAATGTTCAAAAAAATTAATTAAAACAGGAAAGCTGAATTCATCCAGTGAAATTTCAATTTCCAATTTTCTACTAAAATTACGGACCTTTAACGCAAAAATTGAATTTATAAGAAAGTAGTTCAACTTTCAACCAAAGGGTCGAATTTTTGAACTAAAAATATAGATTCCTAATCGAAAATATGATGGTTGATATTTCGAAAAAAAATTTTTATTGAATTTCATTCAAATTCAATTCAGTGCAAGGTTTAACATTTCAGAAAAAAACACAACTTTTTAGCACTTATCTAAGAGAAAATGGTTATAAACAATAAGAAATTGTTCAAATAAGCATATTTGTTAACTCGCATTAATTATCACCTCACTAAGTGAGAAGTCGACAAAAAGCTTAAGAGTTTAGAAAAACCCGCCACTTTTTAGCATTTATCTAAGAGAAAAAAAGCATAAACATTTACAATTTGTTTAAACGATTATTATTGTTAAATTAAATTAAATATTAACTCACTCCAAGTGAAGAGTGGACAAAAAGCTAAAAATCCCAGGAAAAACTCAAGTTTCTATAATGAAGCAAAGAAAATATTGTAAGCAATGATAATAAATTGTTTTAACAATTATTTTTTTAACATGAGCTAATTAATACTATTATCTAATTGAAAAGTCATAAAAAGTTGTAAATGTCAGAAAAAACCGCAACTTTGTAGCATTATTCTAAGACAATATTGTTATGAATAATAACTAATTGTTTAAACAATTATTTTTGTTAGCTTTAATTGATGATTACCTCGCTCTTACTGAAGCGTTGAAAATAAGTGAAAAAATTCAACAACAAAAAAACATAATTAGCGCCAAAAACTTGAAAAATCATTTTTTTCACTTATGGGGGTTTTTCGGGACCCTATAAAACAGACTTATGGTAGTGATATTTGAAAAGTAATATTTTATTCGCATTCTGTGATGAATCGTGAAGAGAAATGGTGAATTTCAAACTCGATTCATCTAATCTTGAGATTTCCGAATAAAATTTACAAAAACGTCTTTTTTTCTTATGGGAAACACGTGTTAAACTTCACGGGGCTTGCGGCACCTCTTAATATATATATATATTTTTTTTTCAAAACAAAAAAATGCATTCATTTTTTCGTGGATTCGAACATATTTCCGGGGTTTTTGCATAAAAATCCGAAAAAAAATTTTTGGACTACCCTAGTACTCAGTCAGTCAGCATTTTTGTACAGTTCTTATAAAATTAAAAAAACTCACCAAAGAACAGATAATCATTTTGTATCGGTCGGATATTAAACCGACTTGTTGAGCCTGCGTGAGGACATCAAACAGAATTTTGATATCACAATCTATAACAATGTTTTCCTCTATGGATCGTTTCACTTCTCGCAGTACAGGCCTAAAAATATTTGATTCATTTATCGGGCAAACTGTAAGGTGATTGATAATTGATTTTTTAATTTTTGGAATATTACCTGTAATCTGGACCCTCTAAGCGACGAAGTGTTACCGTATAGCCAGTAGTGCTATAAAATGTAAGAAGTGGAGTCATCCGAATTAAACTCATATCACTGTCATATATAATTGTATAAGTTTTCCATTTATACTCTTTCACAAGATGATAGAAGACCTAAATATCAAAGATAAATAAATAACATAAACCTTACAATGAGGAGGAAAGATGTAAGACCTCTTTGTTCTCTCGGCTGAATTAAATAATTATTTATGATTCAAAATATATTTTTAAGCATACCATGATGTATGTTCTGACGTGTGGGTGCATATTAATTCCCTTTAATCGATCCTGATCAAGTTCCATTATAGTGAAAATGTGTGGAATTTCCATTGCGTCACACATACTTTGTACGTGACCTGCACTTGCTTTAGTTTGAGGACCAAAAATCGCTGTGACTCCCACATCCAAAAGTTCACAGGCTAGAAATTGAAATAAAGTTTTGAAAATATTTTCAAACCTGTTCATTAGCTAGTGATAAAAATGTTCGATTTTTTTTCAACAAAACAATTCTGATACAATCAGTTTTTTTCTAATTTATCAAAAGTGATAAAGTCTCACCTTTTTCAGATACGTCGAATGCATTCTCATCAACTTTTCGCGTCTCTGTGTACAGAAACTTCCTGGATAAGTGTCGATCCGAATTTCTGTTTTTGTTAATCATCTTCACTGAGAGTTCAAAAATATTTTCTATCATCTCATCTCCATCGAACAATCCTCCTGTTATACAAGGTCATAAAATGAAAAATATTTTTTGATAACGCCTCTATTGAAAACTCGATTTTCAGTGCTCGTAGAGCGTGTTGAAACGCAAAGCTCCAACCCTAGGGTTGA
>WSXT02135573.1:0-10597 GCA_011762715.2 Neuroterus valhalla
TATCTTCCCGGATAGAAAACATCCACTGCTTTCATAACAACTCTTCTCTACTCGAAAATTTGATTGATAAGAATAAGAATTCATATCATGCCCTTATTGTACATCATCTGATATTTTTTTTCTTTCAGATTTCCAAATGATTTTATTCATATCTATTTCCTAGTTAAAAGCGTTATCCTTTTTGATATCCTCCTTTTCAGTGACTATACGTTTCTATTCCAATTCTTTACTGTTTATCCCATAAAATTTCCTGTCATGCCTCATAATACAGCTCAATCTTCGGGAGTTTAAAGATCACCATGTTTTTTCTAAGTTTCTGTATGTATTCATTTATTCTTTACAGAACTTCTTTGTAAATCCACAGGATATGCTGACAGACTTAGTACATTGTAACTCGTTGATTTTGATTGATATCATTTCCGAAATAGTTTAGGTTGCTCCTTTTGTTGTTGAAATCTACTCGTTACCATGGCATGTAGATGTTACTCCTTCGTTTCCAAAACCTAAATACATACGTTTTATTATATAATGCTAAATTTCCATACTTAATCGCATTTACACTCATATCGCGTTACAGCGTCACTCGTATAGTGCTTGAGTGATTCTGTCCCTCCCCTGCACGTATTCACGCACCGGTTCAGAGACTATATACATACGGCCCTGAGTGTTTACGTTCGCCCGGTCAGTCGTCGTTTCAAATCTGGTTCGAACAGTATTTTAATTGCTTCTCGTTTAAGGACCGCTAACCCCAGATACCGGTCCTCTAACGCGAGATAAGTGCGTTGGAAAAAACTCTTTTAGACAAGAAAGCTGTTGGACCCATATAAAAATCATAATATATCATTCTCATAGAAGGCAAAATTAAATCCAAATTATAAAAAGAAATTATGGGTGTTTTTTCCGATCAATTTTTTACATTTTTGACTATAAAGTGTATAGAATTTCGTTTCTTTGTGTAGGAAATGGAATTAAGACATAGATGCCTGTCCGTTTTTTAATTGATTTAGTAACTTCTGTTGCAGACTCAATCACAAAAGTTAACCTACTTTGAGCGTGGCTAGCACTTGGATGGGTATCCGTTTGTAAGATACGTCTAGGTTGTGTTTTCAGGAAACGGATAATATTGTCATAAAAGTATCGTTATTATACATAAAAAAAAAACCAGTAAGAAAGTGTAAGCGCCTCGACTAGGACCTTTGATCTCATGGCGAGCACCTTATCAGACTTTCATCCTCCTGTTCCAATCAACATTACACAATTTATTAAAACAAAAAATTCGTTTTATTTTTGTAAAATGGAGGCATCGAGCGAGATCACCTATGGTTGCCCTCGTGGTTTTTCTCTCATGGATTGTTTCACAGGCCTCTGGTGGGGTAAACATTTTCCGATGGGCTGAGCGGGTGTTTTTCCACACAAAATGATGATTTTAAAAAAATTGTGACATGCCTCAGTGTACCGATTTGCCTGAGCTAACGATGCCTTATTTGTGTTTGGCCAAAGAATTATTTAGGGGAACTTTGTAACGAGAATATTTTGAATTGGATTCTATACTTACTGATCTTCATTTGGCAGTCATGCGAGCAACATTCATACGGATGGCTGCAATCTTCATTTGCCATCCTTTTGTTTTTGCAAGCAACTCTACTTGCCATGCAAGTGCGACCTGGACCTGTGTCTGAATATTGTAAATGTGTGTACCTCATTATTCAATACTATTATTTCAAAATATAAGTTATATACAAGCTACTTTATATAAGTTACTTCATTTAGTATAATATAAAATTTGTATGTAATTTATGTAAGTACTGATTACATAAATTTCGTTGCTGAAGTGTTCGATTTTAATCTTTCTACTTACTGAAAGGGCCGCAGCTTGCGGAGCAACATGCGCTTGGCTCGCTGCAGTGACTACCATCTTTTAGCTTAATATCTGCACAGGTCCTGGCTTGTACAGCTTCAAAAAAAAGTGCCACAACCACAATGGCAAAAAAGACGATCATTTCAAGTTTCATTGTCACTTGTAAGTGACTATACGTCTTCTGACTCGGTCGCGGTTTATATATCGAAAATCCTTTCCCCGTGCGGGAGCAAAGCCAGCTATAAAACGAACCAGTAAACAATTTAATCAGTTAAAAACAAGCTCAAGTGACCTGGGTTCTCGGAACACGTATGCCAAATTACAACATTTTTTTTCATGGAGGGAGGTTAGCCAATCAATATTGTACACATTTCCGTCAACAGATTTTGCAAATTTCCCCTACCCATCCGCATGCGATATTTTCAAATATTGTGAGGGGAAATATTTTTTTCGATGGGAAAGATAATTTGAAAACAAATCAAGAAATGGATGTCGATTGTTACAAAAATAACCGGGAACAATTTAGAAACGTTGAGTAATGAAACAAACCATATGACAATACGACATTTTTGTTATTCCTGCGAGAAATAATCCCAAATTTTTTCAGACATATTTGAGAATATTCCGTAGAAGCTGGATAATTTTTTAAACCTTTTGACCATATTTACACCTGAATGAAGAAAAATAGTTTTCATGAAAAATTGGGTATAGTTTGCTTATTGTTAAGTATATTTGACTCCCTTTAACAATTTTTTCAAACCTGGAAAAGAAAGTAATCGATGCTTCTATCATTTTCACATTCTCATTCCAAATGAGAAGGTACTGGTTAATGCGAAAGATGACTTTCGCGGATTCAATTAAATCTCCACGTTTTGAGAAAAAACCATTTTGCGAAGGTGTCTGTCTGTCTGTAATCTGTAGATTCGATAACTTTCGAAAGAATGATCAGATTGGGTTGTACTTTGGCACAATTTTTCAAGGGCGGAAAAGGAAGGACGACTTCGTTAACCAGCCATTTTCTGATCAATGGTTCTGATTATATCCATCAACAGAGCTCTTTGAAAAATTAGAAATGCACATTTCCGCTCAAACTATGTAAGATGCAAAAAAATATTATGGACCAAACTACTACAAGTTTTGCCGTGAAGCCAACGCCATACGTGTTGATCTTTCTGAGCGCCATCTTTCTTTGAGTAAGCAAAAGAAGACATGAAAGCCTCACTTGCTTAAAGAAAAGACGAAGAGCAGAAAATTTTGATTTAAAAGGTCAACTCTACGAATCCGAAGGATTCAATTTTTTGCGAGGTATCTATATGAATAAGTTTTGAAAACCAACAAAAATTTGACCGATATCACTAATATCTTCCGCATTCGGAAATAATTCAAATAACGTTGAAGCAACATAATTTTCATACTGCAATGTTCACAATGATAACGTTTCTCGCGAACTTTTAATATTGATAGAAATCGTTTAGTTATAACATAATTAACGACCTAATAAAATTATTCTATATAATTGGTATTCAATATGAAAAATCAGGGGAGAATTTGATGTTAGATAAGAAATTCAGTCTATGCTACTAGAAGTGAAAATGAAGTTGTTTTGGGTTTCGATCGTGTACATACTACAAATGTTGTCGACGTTTCGCGAACGTTACAGTTCGCATCTTCAGGACTGGCCTAAGACTACTAGAAGTGTTGTACAAAATTTGTATGAAGAGTTTATTTATTGTAAAATATTGTGTGGAACAAGGTAATTTACCAAAAAGTTCTTATGCGCTCAAGAATAGTTTATTAAAATACATACAGGTTAAGAATGTCGAACAATGATGAGTCATCTGCACATATAAACGATGTGAACAAAGCAATAAAGTTATCTTTTGTATTTTCTTCCTAAAAGGCAATATTCATTAATATAATTTGATTTCCAAAGTCTTCGAACTCACAATATTTGCAATATCACATTCAAAAGATTCGGCTGCTGATAGATTTACTCAAAAACTCGGATATCATCTAGGGACCAGTTCATGAATTCCAAATTTAGAATTTGGTGAATTTGGTAACACAAGAAATGAGTTGGAAAGAATCTACCACGGAAAATGGAGAAATGCCGCAATAAAGACTTGTTACATGTACCTTAATGCAGACCCTGAGATACATTCTCAGCATCAAATTATTGTTCATTCCACGTTTCTGTAATGACTAAAAACGTAAGAGCAAGTATATATAGAGACAGTGCCACAAAATGGAATTTTTCATTTCTACATTATTTTTTGCAAAAAAAAAACAATTGCATACGTTCTTTCATCTACTTTAAAGTATTCCTCACACTTACTTCCTATTTTAAAACCCTATTTTCAGATATCAATGTGGGTACCTAAGGACAAGATCTTGGTGAGTAGGTTTTATGATAATCTTAGTTTGCCCTGCGCGCCTCACTTCAACCGAAGTTTGAATTGACGAATTAGACTGCTAAAAATCGTGATTGCAGTCGGATTACTAAATTTCATATATCTGATAATATAAAAAAATTATCTAATAAACTAACTGTAGGTAAAGATCAGATTCATAGCTTTCTTTTTAAGAAATGCCGCAACTGTTCATCGTCCCATTACACACAATCGCTAACCTGGCATTATCAATGGGCACCTTTCCGAAACAATCGAAGAAGGCATGTATCTGACCCATATTTAAAATAGGTGAAAAATCTTTAATAATTAATTATGGACCAGTCGCAATACTGTCGAATCTTTCCAAGGTTCTGGAGACGTGCTTGTGTAATATTCTTAAGCCATACCTACTACCCAATATATGAACATCGCAACACGGCTTTGTATACAGGGCCGATCAACAATCTCAAACCTGGTATCGTTTGTACGAATGATTGAGAGCTTTCTGGCAAGTAACCATCAGGTAGATATCATATACACAGACATGTCAAAGGCTTTGGATTGCATAAGCATAAGCTTGTTATTAGAAAGAATGTGTGACCTAGGTATACCGGTTAAATTTTCGAAACTGCTTGAATCTTATTTAACAGGGCGTGGAAATATTAAACAGTATGATGGATACTCATCGAAGCCTTTTGTACCATCATCTAGGATGCCACAGGGTTCCAAACTAAGCTCACTTACGTTTAAAACTTATGTGAATAAAATTGAAACCTTACTAAGCGTTTTTATTTCGTTATATGCTGATGATGCGAAACTGTTCATTCCTGTAAACACCACTAAGGATTGCGTGAAACTTCAGAAGAAACTTGATATTTCTGTTAATTGGTGTGCTGATAACTCGTAAGATCTCAATGTTTCTAAATGCAAAGTTATGTCGTTTACTCACAAATATATGTTGATGCTGCTCTACGACGATGTACATATTGATAGTATGATGAGAGAAGCTAATAGATCCTTAGGCTTATTATGAGAGCCGGCCGTTCGTTTGAAAGTCCGATTGCGCCTAAATCGCTTTTCTATGCAAATTTTTAGGTCTAAAATAGAATACGTCTCTGTGATTTGGAACCCAAAACATAATATTCCTCAGAAGCAATCGAAAAATGGCATAAGAAGTTCCTTCACTGAAAACCAGGGGATAATTTTCGCAACCAGGTTCAAATTACATTGAGTCATGCGAAAGATTTATTGAATGGTCACTTCACGACCACAGGAAACTATGCTTTATCGTATTACTTCTTAAGATCGGCAAAGGCTACATCGATTGTCCCTACTTGTTGTGTCAAGTGCAATTCAACATACCAGCAATAACGTTGAAATTTTATGTAGCACAAGATGTCACTTGCATCCCAAATGTCATCATCAACAGGAGCATAGCATGCTGCAATATACATTCTTCTGATTTCTACTTCAATTCATACCCATAATGATCTAGGAGATAACACTCATACATTTTGACATGCTATTTTGATCTCTCATATAATATTAGCCCAATTCCTTAGGTACTGTTCATAATTTATCTGCTGCTGCTGGCTTCCGTCGAAGTCGAGTTCAGATTCAATTTGCAGATGCGGTTTAGCGGTGTTTTGTGTCCTTCACAGGTTACCTCTAGTTTTGAGTCTTCCCTGTATCAACCGGATGGAGTGGGGGGAGGGGGGGGGGGGGGCGTTCGGCCGCTCTCCCACCCAGGGGGGGGGCCGGGGTGCGGGCTTCCCTCCTGGAGCCAAGTACTTCTCGGCCCTGAACGCTGACCGATGGATTCGTCTGGCGTTCCAGCGGGTGGACAGTGGTGGTCGTGGCTGTTCTTGGACCGCCCCTGCAGACAGACGGGTCATCGCCTTGTGAAGCGGTGGCAAGTTGGTTGTATAATATTGTATTCCAGTGATTTGGTTTTCCCGACTCGATCGTCTTCTGGTGTTGTTGGAAGTGACGAGTCGGATGACGTATCACCTGCAGTTGCGTCGGGATCGATGGTTCTTACAGGACCATCGTGATCGTAGCTTCCGGAGGTTACAGCTTAAATAATTTTTGGGACAACTCCAAACATTTTTTTGATACACAATAACTGTCTCGTAATGGATTCCAGGACTTAGTGCTCGGAAATGCCTGGCTAGGCATTTGAGCTCCTCGACATTTATATTAGCAGATATAATCTCTTCTGACTGATCTTTAACTAGAGTAGCGTCCTCCCTCGCTGACCCACGCCAGTCCGTCGTTATTTCTTATTTCCAAAATGTGTGATGCACTCAAGGTAGTTATGATGATAAGGACGATTCATCTAGATTTAATTTACATGTCGATAAAGTGCGTTGTAACTGCTTCGAAAATAATATACCAGAAATATGAAAAAGTTCTGGTAAATTTGGTAATAATCCTGTAATTGGTTTTAGGACTGTTGGGTACCTCTACCAAGAAACGAACTTATTTGATTACTTCATTACAACATAATACGATTGCCTTGATAATTTGTAATGTCAAACTGATTTCAGAGCGGGTAGAATGAGGCCCCACTTTCACTGTCCGCATGTATACTTTTTCTATGAAACAATATTGGAGAAATCGAACACAGCTGTAATTTTTGTCTACTGTCGTAGGTTCAACTGCATTTTAGAACTTACGACGATGAGGATACACGATGTTGCTGTCTTTATAGGATTTTTCATTTTGAAATTTTCGCAAAGATTAAAAAATTTGGAAAACCTCTCACAATAATATAATGCGAGGAATGAATTTATTCGGTTATTCTTAATAATATTACGTTTTCAAAGAAGAAACGCCTGTGTTTCTTTTGTTGAAAATTTTCATCAATTTTTCGGGATCATGCCTTGAATGTTTTTATGATAAAAAAACATATATGAATTTCATGATATTTTGAAGTATCAAATTTCACCTTTCCTATTTTTCGTTACAGAATCAAGCATATGGATGAATTTGAGTGAATTATTTCCTGTGTCCGAAGGTAAGGTTTTTCCTCTAATCAGGACATTTAAATATGTAGCTAATCCACAGTTATCTGTCTTACGGAAAGTCGAGTATGGCAATGTGGGCAGGTTCCAGCATAATTCTTCAACTTCAGTAGCAAGGGATCGTGTAATTATTAGATAGATGTTCCGAACTATTATCAAACCAATATTTTCTGAGGCTGGTCAACTGACTGATGTATTTGATACAGCTATCAACAACTTCATTACCCTACACCCTGATGAACTTGACAAGCTGGGTGTAAACTCTGATTTGAATTCAGCTCGCATAAGTGATTTAGCTGTTGATCATAGAAGAAGACATCAGCAATCAATGCAGTAAGCAGCCTTCTACAGAAACACTCCAACAGATCATGAACTTAACTCTGTAGCAAACAATCGCGCATTCCAATGATCAATCCAACTACTACGTGATGGAATAAACCAGCAAGCATTCCACAAAGGAGCCGATCAATTAATACATCAAGAAATTGGTCAAGCGCATCATTAACGAAGCCTTCAGGCGAAAAATTTACCACATCATGGAGCGCATTATCAAGCATATGAACGAGAAATCCATCAAGCGAACCATGGTGTGAACCATCAAGGGAACGTTTAAGGAATCCATCAAGAAAACCATGGAGTTATTCATCCAACGAACCCTCAATTGAACGTTGGAGATAATATCGAAGCATATGAAATGTACGAGAATTATTTCAGAAGGAACTGAATTTTAATTGAAATAATATAGAAGTGAAATAAAATAAATTTTACGTTCCGAAGTCGGATATACGCATTTCAATCATGGAAATGTTATTGGAAACTGAATTCAATATAATCAGTTATCATTTGCAAATACATTTCTTCTAATATTTTTATCCTAATGCACAATGAGAAAAATATGTTGCTTATTAAAAAAAAAATCTGACTGATGCTTAATTAAGGGCGGAGTAAGGTTAATTCGTGCAAAAAAAGGCACATTTTTGTGAATTTTTTTTTACAACACAGTAAAAATGATACTATTGATACTGATGGTACATCACAGTATAACATTCGAAGAATATTTTGTGAAATTTTCACGGAGATATATAAAAAAAAAACGGCAATGGCAGCAACTATTCGTAAGCGTCGCGGAAAAAAGTAGAATTGCGGTGGCCCTCATAACCAGGTGCTAAATCATCGGAAATCAAAAAATCAAAATTTCCACGTCAGATAATCGCTTTCTCCAGGTAACGCTGGAGGGTTTTTCGAAATTCCAATTTTCCACTTTTTGGGAACACATTGAAGTGAAAAACGCGATTTTTGCGGTAAAAATCGGCTAATTAATAATAATTAATAATAATATTGCTGCCATTGCCGTATTTTTTAATATATCTTTATGAAAATTTCAAAGAATATTCTTCGAATGTCATACTTCGATGTACTATTGGTTCTAATAATGATATTTTAATTGTGTTGTAAAAAAAAATCACAAAAATGTACTTTTTTTTACACGAATTAACCTTACCCCGCCCTTAAATCATTTAAATTATTAGTTTCATTGGTTCTTCATTCTTCAATAGTATTTTGGATGACTGGAATCCGGATCAATGTGAATACCAAACATTTTGTTGTATCTAGTGTGATTCTTCCTGGAATTTTAGTGTTTTAATGTTATTCTTCCGAATCAAGAATAAAACTTTGTGTTCTACGAGAAAACGGTAGTAAGCATATAGATCTTTTAAGAATAAACAGTCTTGCTCTTCAACCTATTTTTTCTCATAGTCCGGGAGCCAGGTACGGTCTCGTGGCCTTTTCTATCCCGATGGAGCCACGAAGGTATTTTTTATGTATTTTGAGCCACTGACTTTGAATTTTTTAGGTGACTGTTCGTCCGAGTAATCAGTTTTTTGTTATTAACATTTTTTTAACAATTGAAAAGGTTCCTAGTCATTTTTCTCCCAGACCCATACTTTGTGAGAAAAAAATTGGCGAAGTTAAAACAGATTTGATTTTTCCAGCTTTTGACGCTATGTCAGATATACACCATAAACTATTTTTTTAATCTGAATCCAAGCTGTATGTCTGTCTGTCTGTGAGCACGATAACTTTCGAAAAAACTAATCGTATTTATTGGCCTTTGGTGCACTCTTTCAGTGTCAAAAACTGAAAGTCAAGATCGTTCGCCAGCTATTTTGGAAACAAATTCAAAAAGTTAGGGCATTTTGAAAATTTTTGAGACCATTTTTTCAAGACACGATAATTGTAATACAGCTTCCTGTATGAGTAATAAGTGGAACTGTTCATTCTTATGATGTTTTTTATGAAAAACAAATGGTCAGAGCAATGGCATTTCCAAAATTCGAAAATATAAAGAAAAATGGGAATTTTCAGCAAAACGACGGAAGATATGAAAAAAAAGTATGGAAGAAAAAATATTTCTTTTTGGAAGCCCTACAAGATAATTTTCACAACTTTCTGGATTTAAAAAAAATCGAAAAATCAAATTTCGGTTTCACGAAAAATGATGAAGAATAGAAAGTTGTTGGTCAAAAATTTTTTGGTCAAACTATGCAAGGTACGGGAAAATATAAATTAATGAAAATTATGTCCGAAAAAAAAGATCTACAAATTTTGTGAAATTTACTTTTTGATACGACAGGTGGTTCTTGTTTTATTAGGAGAAAAGCCATAATAAAAAGGAAAAAATTAACTTTCGGCCGATTGTCACAAGCTTAGATAAACGCAAATAGATACAAGTTCTTTACCAGGAAAATATCTTTAAATACGTTATCAATCTTTTTTTTAACAGGATATGTGGTTTTTATTTCAATCAGGAAGAATAACTATGAAAATGAAATATTTAAATTAAAAAAAAAAACGGCTAAGGCCAACACAGAAGATTGATAGAGAAAAGTTGTTCACACGAAAAATATCTGTAAGTTTGTTACAATTTTTCCCATTGGACGCGTAGTTTTTGTTTTAATCGTATAAAATGAAATATTTAACAATCAAATTTCTAGAAAAAGTACACAACATAATATATGGAAAAAATTGGGCAACAAAACTTCTCTACCGTTTCGGACGAATTTTGATCGATTGCGCAGTACGAGACACGAGATGAGAATGTATTCTTCGAAGTCGGAGAAGCTTTAACAAAAGAGAATTCAAAATCATCAAATTGAAGTAGTCGACATTCCGCTATCGAGTCTCGAAAGCTCTGTATATGAATTTATGGAAGTACAAAGACCAAGCGCGTAGTATCGAAAAATAGTCTTCTTTATTTGTTTATACTCCCTCCCTTTTACGGGTTTGAGAGTCTTTACATAACCATTACAAATTATACATAT
>WSXT02135584.1:0-24675 GCA_011762715.2 Neuroterus valhalla
CAATAGTTCAAAAACTATTGATCGTACAACATTTTGCAACAAGAATTTTTTGTTCAGTTTTGCACAAGGAATTCGCATATACAAGGAATATGATGAGTTGAGGATCACCCTGTATAGGAGTCCGAGTGCTTTGACAATTCCCTGTTAGACAAAGCTCAAAAGTCTTCTCTCAGACTTCTGAACTTTGTCTCACGGCGTATAAATCTTTTGCATTTTACATTTTCAATCATTATTATATTATGCATATTCAATTTGAATCTACTTTTCTTTTCCATATTTCTGATAAATACTTACTCCATTTTGTTCCTAAAAGTACTGGGCATCCTCCATGCTTAGTTAATTCATCTCCTTCTCCATTTCGTTTGAGGTTGTACCAGAATAGGGCGCTACCCTTCCTAGGCCATATGGTCAAGTTCAACTCAGTGAAAACTGTACCACCTCCTTCCAGGACGTCGTTCATCTGAGGAGTGCATTTCTTTGAAATACATAAATGATTAACTTCTTGAAAATTGAATAAAAATTTCACATCCTTCTGCCTCCAAATCCAAACAGTATCATCAGAGACAGGCGCGTCTTCATTCTTATGACGTGCATGACAATGAAGATGTTTCAATAAAAGTCAAAATTTGAGACCTAAGTGATTAAGAAGTTTAGTAAATCAAGTCGTTAAATTTCGAAGAAAGGGAGGGATGCCACCAGCGTATCAGCGTCGAGAACATGAAAACTAGAGAGGCAAATCAGGAAATGATCAGAAATTTGTTAAAATTTGCTTGGAAAAATGTCAGTGAATTCATATCCTGAACGGAATCGCACATTTTTTAATCAAAACACCTGATAATAATTATTCGAGCAGTTCTAATATTCGAAACCTACTGAGTGAAATGATTGAGTTTTCAAGGTTTTGAAATTAAAGGTATTAGGAATCTGCAGATGACCTCACACAAAATGTAGATGAGGCGCTTTAATCAAATTGGATTGAAGTTCAGATTCCTGGTACTGCACGAAGTTTTCAAATATCATATAATGATTATATATAATCATTCCCAGATAAGTATTCTGCTGACTGGGATATGCTTCCAATGCAACTAAATTCATTTCCATAAAGCCTACATTGAAACTGCTGGTGATTAGCCCTGATTTGAGCGTAATTCAATCTCAGAATCATTTAGATTAATAAAGAACTGTTCACTTACATAAAACAAAACCGTGGCGATACGATTTCCATCATCTGTTTTTTCAAGAAAACTAGCGTCGTCTTCCTGAAAAGTTATGAAGCCTTTATTAAGTATTGGTGTGACCTTAACCATTTTTCACACAATTAACTTACTATCGTGTGATCAAAATGTTCTTTATAAACCCCTCCAATGTCGTAATAGGCAATTTGCAGCGCCTCGGCTGTTTTGATAGTCAAACCTGTCATATACTCCACTCGGCGAGTTCTATTTACCTACAATTTCTGCAATTTCTAACTGCAGAGAAGCAAAGATACTCTTTCTTATAATTTGCGTTGAAAAGCGGAACGTCTTGGATTTGTTATACTTCATCTTTATTGTTTGATAACTTCAACCATCAAATCCAATAAACTATATATATCACAGTTATGTTTTCCATTTTCTCAAAATTTAAATTTCTTGAAAAATTTAGAGGTTCTACTGACCATAGGCTCAGACAGTATTTCGATATTCTCGATTTCCTCTTCGTAGATTACGTCGTGGTATAAAACAATTCTAGGATTGAGATATTTTTCTTCCTCTTTTAAAGGTCCGATTCTAAGAAAAGGAATACCGTGATCGACGTATCGGCATTTTAATTTTCTCTGGATAACTGATGATATTGAAGTTTCTCCACGGCAGAGCTTTCCGAACTTTGTGCCAACATACTGAAATTCCAGTACATTATAAATCATAAAAACTCTTCACTATTGTGGGAAATCTAGGGGTTGTTAACACTAAAAATGCTGTGCAAATGATTAAATGCATATGTTAAGGATCCAAAACGATTCACATGTGACGAACCCCATCGGCGGCAAGTCTCATCTGCGGCATCCCTCCCGAGTTGATTGAAAATTTTGTGGCAAGCCTTTCGAACCGAATGGACTACCAGTGGCATAGCTCACCCTCCAAAGTGACAAAAGTGCAGCATCTCTCCCTAACTCGATGAACCATTTCTATGTTGAGCAGACTGGATACCAGCATAAAGAGCATGGGTCTTAACATTCACGTCATTGACATTATTATAAACTGGACCGCTCATCTGGATGCGCGAACTCGAACGTAGCGGAAAGAAAAGGAGATAGTGCTCTATGCTCTGCGCGCATTGATTTTCTTAGTGAAATTACCACTGTATATAAGCATAGATTTTCATGCAAAATAAATGAGACAAGCTTTAATTTAATGGATTCAAAAAATTCATCAATGTAAACTTAAATATTTATGACCTTAATTTTGTCCAAGTTCTTTATTTCGTAGTTTTATTTTGGAACGAATTTTATTTATTATATTACGTACCTAAAGTACATAATATTATTTCCAAAATTAATATTGTATTAATATGCAATTTAGTATACAGCATATTAGACAATGTGGTCAAATGTATGAAGAACTTCAAACTCTATTTCATTCAAGTTCATTCATTCATTAATAATCTCCAGGTTTGATATTACAAAGGCAGAACAATGAGTTAAAACTAAATACGTATTTTTTTGTCAAAGATGTCATACAAGAGAAATGTCAAATTACTGGTGCTTAAACAGTACGATTTTTGTATACTTATGTCGAATTTTTTTTTCTGAGCCTCTTCCATGGCATTGTACATACGTTATTCGGATTATTGATGTTGAAAACTTGGAACGAGCTTGAGCCGTCAAAACCGAGGCTCAGGGTCCCCATTGTGGGTCCCGCTAACTACTCATACAGGCCTGAGCCGAAGCCAAGAGCCAATCAGAAAAAGCAAGACGGAGACAACCGAGGATGCTTCCTTTGTCCCTTCTTTTCTAATCTAAAGTGGATGCGCAGTGGAAATGAGCGGTCCAGTTTATATGTTGATCGTTGATGGTCAGATGCTTCTTTCACTGCTTGCGCGTCAGGGAAGAAACAATGTTAGGATAAAAATATAGCTTTTGCTAGACCATACCCTAGATAAATGACTGAGGTCACTTCTATCATCTTCCTCCATTATGTCCTCATCATTACTAACGAAGCCATCCTGATTCGCAGCATCAAGAGTTTGAGCCACCTCTCCTAAAGGTAGAATATGAATTTTATGAATCAAAAAATGTTCAAAGTTGAGCAAAATATTGCTCAAATCTTCAAATAAAAGATCAGAATATGGTGTATTTGAATAAAAAAAGTATTTGCAATTTTGAAAAAGGCCAGTAATGTTATTTCACCTTAGGATTCAATATATAATAGTAGATCTGAGTAATGTTGATTTTTTTATAGTGCTGTAAACGTTGGAAACTCCTCTTACGGAATTGAACCATAATGATAGAATTTCATGAATATATTACTTTTGATGGCTCTTGGAACATGAACTTCGAACAATTTACTTTACAAGCAGAAACGAAATTCCAATATTATCAATAAAACTTTCTTGTAACAAACACACTTTTGTTTATTCTCCAATTGAACTTAGTTTTGTTAACTAAAAGAGTCCAGGTTTATAGAAAAGCTTATTTTAAAGTCTTTCAATTCGAAATGATTACTAATGATTTAGAAATTAGTCCAGATTTTATTATTCAAGAGAAACAAAAATTTAGTTTAGCACAAGTTGTGTACATAAAAAATGATAGTTAAGAATCATGCGAGTTGTGTGGAAAGAAACATAGATCAGAATAGTTTGTGAAAATGAGAGAAAAAGGGACATTGGAAATCATACCATTGATGTGGAAAAGTCCAAATTATCTGACTAACTTACTTGTTGTGGCAAATCGCTTGGTCTGTTCCTGACGATTATCAACGACGGCGTCAATTGCGATATCTTTCTTAGGAAAAAAAACTGCGTAAATCATCAGCAACAGCAGCGATGAGTAAGAATATTATAGCCATTTTGTAAGTCCTGGAGAATAAATTATGCTACAAGTACGGAACGTAGGCAGTTTGACACGAGTTTGCTGTCTGCTATACACTTTCTTGATGGGTAGTTTCGAACTATTCCGGAATCAAAATGACATCGTCTATGCCCTTTTGATTCCAAATAATTTAATCTGTTTCAT
Source organism: Neuroterus valhalla (assembly GCA_011762715.2). Lineage (NCBI taxonomy): Eukaryota > Metazoa > Arthropoda > Insecta > Hymenoptera > Cynipidae > Neuroterus > Neuroterus valhalla. The sequence goes on from WSXT02135584.1 coordinate 4,214, forward strand.
TCCGTGAAAATCTGTGATATGCGTCTTCGTCATTTTGAATCTGATCCATTTGATATTCCTTAGAACGATATTGAAGAATTTTTTTCTTTTATATGGTCCGCAAATAAACTCCATGTGTTAGGAAAGCAATATCTTTATAAAATAATTGAAAACTTGCTTGAAATAAGAATTTAAATCCGAATAACCTTGATCGCCGGAATTTGAAAGCAGATTTTAAATGCAAAGCTAAAGGATAGGATACAGTAATATCACAATGAAAGAACTAAATCTCGCTCCAGCACAACCTTAAGATTCGATTAGTTGAATTTTCTTTCGATCGATGATGAACCATTCTGACAGATGGTGGGATGGCAAGGAATCGTTCTGGATGAATTTGCACTTGAATTAATTTGTCCTGTCTATAATTCCTTGTGGTTTAACGTGCACTTATGCGCTGATTACGGATATATTCGTGAAAAACTCTTTAAATTCAATTGTAAAGAAATATATTCTTTCAAGATTTTTCAAGTTCTATAAGGACAAAGAAAAATAAATGACGTCTCGAGATACCGGCCGTATATATTAATGAAGAAGTTTGAATCTCGTCTTAACCCAAAAATAATTAAAATTGCTTCATTGAGAGTTATTATTCGTTTTATGAGGTTGATGAATAAGAATATACGGTAAAAAGTTAGTCCTTGGAAATAGGTTCTCCAAATCCCAATATTGATTCGTATTTTTAGTGAATGATTACTTACTTCATTTCGATTATCCGCAGATGTTTTTCTGCACGGGGAATCGATTACAATTTTTATTTTTGACTATTATTGCGCAGCAACTGCCTATATGATTTCCCGAATTCTCTTTCAGCAAGATTGATGTACCACTCTGGTTATTCAGAATAGAAAATAGAGAAAATGCGTTACACTATGTGTCTTATTGTTCATCGAATTTTATCGGACAATAAACAGAACTTCAACGCAGTGGTTTTAAACTTATCAAAGTCACGACTCCGGTTAATCTGTTTTTTTATATCTCATTCACATTTGCACAACAATCGTGACTTCATCAAGAATTTAGGTATAGTGTTTTCATGCAAATTATTTCCAACATCCTTATGAATGAAAATCTTGAAGTGAAATTCAATAATAATAATTTGTTCCACGCGAAATATGGGAATCACGTTACGTATTGCTTCATTGTGATTCTTAGAATATTCTCCAATATGCTTGGAATGTAAAAAAGTTTCTCTGTGTCATGTTACTATATATATATGTATAAAAATATAGCTCGATGCAGTTGTAACAATTTTCTATCTATAACATGAGCGTCACGAAATTTACCTTCCTCCTCCCATTCAATTTTACGAAGTGTGTGAAAGTTCTCGCCCTTATTTTTCAATATGATTAACCAATGAAAAATGCGGAAAGTTTTGATGCCGAAAATTTTTTGAATGTCCTTTCCGAATTTATTCTTTAGTCTAACCTGATATTTGGGATAAGAATCCAAACAAAGTGTGCCAGAAGGGCGCAAGGTAGTTTCTAGCTAAACTATCAAAAGGTGCATTCAAGTTTTTTAGTTCCCGTGAATATAGTACTTACCAATTGAATGGAATTTGTGAAGTTATTCGATTTTATTCTACAATAAATATAACCGAGCTTTTATTGTACCGAACAGCTTGCTCGATAGAGTGGCAGAGTAACAAGCAACTTTGGGGTCAAGATTATTGATAAAAACCTTCCATTTCATTTTAAATCCACAATATTATTTGACATTGAACATAGCAATCAATCGTATAATAATATTGAGCATCAATGATCAAATACAGTGACATAAATTGCACGTCCTATTTTACAAGAGGAGATGAGTGGCGTTTTATACAAGCGAGAAACATCTAGAAATAACGTGCAAGTACAGAACTCATGATTGTGAACGGGATGTTTCTGCTACATGAGGTCAAATAACAAGTCTATCCCGTAAATTGCGGTAACCATCAAGATCAACTATCCACAGGCTTGCGCCGGACGGCCAGCATGCCGACATCTTGAGCACATGACACTCGTGACGTTCTCACTTATAAACGGGACTGGTCACTTTCAACCACTTTGAATAACTAGAGTTTTAAGGATTCACTCCATTTCGGATAGACGAATCTCTTGGAGTGTCGAGTCACGAAGAACTGAATTTAATGCGACAATTAACACTTAACAGGGCAAGGCAATTACCGATGCCGCATACGCTTGCCTACAATTTTTGCAATTTCGACAAAAGATACTATTCAAGATCGAAATGAACACAAAGGAAAGTATCCATTTTTTAGTCCCCCCTTTTCTCTGATCAAACCTCTTCCTGCCATATTCCCGGTTATTCCTAGTAAATCGGATTTTTTGAAAATATTATCACTTGACCACGCGGTCGTGAACATCGAACAACGAATGAATAACATGGCGGCCGTTCGTTCCTTCCAGCGGTGAGTGAAAACCATAGAGATATTATAGATAGAGGAGACAAGCCAGCACACAATGTGGCATCGGTCAAGAAAGAGACAGTACGATCGGACAAAAAGAGACAGAGAGAGCCGTGGGTTACTGTTATCCCTCTCTAACACATGCGCTATAGACAGAGATAGGCAAGACCCAATTCCCTTCGCTATAGTTTGCCCTCAGACTCTTCCACTTACACAAGAGCCTATAGCTTGTCTCCCCCATCTATAATATCTCTATAGGTGCGAACGCCGGAATCATTTTGCAAAAATTGCTGACTCCGTGTACAAAATCTATTCGGTGATTAGGATAGGCTCCCTAAATAATGTGATTGAACACCCTTGGATTCGTTTCTATGGGGTTATTTGGAGTCAAAAATACATATAACCTGTGCATTAAATAAGGAGATTTAACGATTGAAGTTTATTATTAATGTTACTGAATCTTATTATAATTTTCACTTCAAAAGTCCATCATTGATGAGTAATTTTAGGTTTACTTCACGAGAAAAAAATTGTTTATTAAATTGTCAATTACATTTAAAAGGGTGAATCGTTATCAAAGCATTGGACAAGAGTTCAAAAATTTCTTGTTTACATAATTTCGGAGAAGGAACAAGGTTTCAATGCAGGAAACAGTTAAATAATGCATTTCTTTTTAAGTTTATTAAAAAAATGATCAGTTGTATATTATTTATAGCAAGAAGTCATTGCTCAATCACTGTCTATCAATTTCGCGATGAATACTGGATTTTTTTTTAATGCATAAAAAGATGAAAATTCATTTTAGCACTTATTGTTTGTCTTCTTCAGAACTCAGAAGTAAGTTAGATAAAGTCAGATGTGTCAGACATAAGTTTATGTGCCCGAAAGATAGGTTTCATTGCTTTAATATTTATGTATGCTTTATTTTGAAATGAGTAAAAAATTGCATTCCCTCTGGCACATCGAACATTTTTGTTAAAGACAGGATTATTGGTTGAATGAATCAGATACATTTCGATACTAGTTGTAGGAGGTGGTTTTTCTCATCATATGATTCCCCAAATTATTTAGAAATCAGGAAAATTCGATTAAAGTTTTTTCAATAAGTTTTTGCAAGTACTTGGAAGTTTCTGCGAAGTTGAAGAGAACGCGAGTTTCAAACATAGAAAACAAATAACTCCTTTTATTTCTTAGAACATTAAGATATTTTCAAAACATACCTAATATATTTATCCGATAATTCAGTATCTGTGAAATGATTCTTTATTAAAATGGAAAATGGAATTTTTATGTATTGCCCTTATGTGAAGAAAAAAGAAATCTTCTGCCCTAATGTGTTTGGAATCTTATTGAATTTCCCAATCCAACTTCCTGCACTTTGACTCAGGACTGATGTATCTCCAAAGTATGTTTCTATTGTTTTCCTAAACTGAAACTTCGATTTTTGGCAGATTGTTTTGTCTCACAAAAAATCGTCATAATGGTTGATGTGTTCTTTCGAGAGCGCCCTCTGAATGAACAAGGAAACTTACTCTGGAGTTTCATCTCAAATGATATACAATCATTGTATTTGAAGAGAATTCATATTTTATTATCTTCCAATAAACTTATCCCATAAATGACTTATTCATTTTCAAATAAACCACAGGGCCTGCGGAATTCTTGGCCTTCTTGGTGTAGCCATATAGTCGCAACTGTAATAAAAAAAACTCAGTATTATAAAAAAGTTTTGCACCTAATACACAAATATTCTGAATTGACAATTGAATTAAATTTTTCTTCCCCCATCAAGCTGTCTCAAAGATTCTCAACAATAAGCAAACGAACGGGAGTTTGGTAAGAGTCCCTGGAATATTCAAAATCAGAAGGCCATTCTGAACAAAAATCAATATAGTTTTTATCGAGACCTAAGATGTACTAAAAAACTCCTCTTCTGATCTTTTGAAGCCTATGACAGGCGTCGATTCCCACTCTAAAGGCAAGTTTAGACACCTGAGAAGGAAAGAAGAATTTTTGGAGATCTTATCAAAAGCATAAAATGCTTATGAATTAGGAAAATATGCTATCAATTATAAAATTTTGAATTTAAATTTGATATATTCTCCAGAAAAGCGTGAACTCTTATCAACATAATATTAAATAGATTCACGAGCTTGAGGACAAAATGGTAAATTACTGTTTAAAATATATTTTTTCATAAATTTAAAAACTTATATGTCTTTCGAAAGTAAATATTTTTGAGAAAAAGTAATCGGAAGAGAAAACTAAGGGAAGTTTCTGGAGAATGATTTTCAGTGCTGCCAGGTCAGACAAAATATAAATCTTCAGCTCTCTCCCATTTTTCTTCATAAATCCGTAGATGATTTTGAAAAATTTCTTCAGATTTCTGAGAGAAACTCAGATGTTCACAGACTATTTTAAAATAACAAACAATGTTATTATGTACTATGGTCATTCGAGATGATAATATCACTTATATTTTAGATGAATTTAACCATAAAATGAATATTGAATGATTTTGCGAGAACGTCATGAACGTGTGCACTCGTGTACAGAAGGACGTAAGCTGCAATCCAAAACTGACCTAAATGAGAATTTGCATGGCAATAAACATAATGATTCAAGGTTTGTAACATTAGAGGAAAAAATACGCAAACTTAAAAATTGTTTCTAGACTAAAACCTGTTCCTAATTATTTAAAGTGAAATACTTTTATTTGAAAAGTGCCTGGCAGCACTGATGCTTTGTATGTTAAAGAATATCAGTAAAGAGATTGATCTGCGCATATTTCAAGAATAAAATTATTCGGAATGCCGCAAGCAAAACACACGTATATTTCTCATTCAAAGTTGCCTAAAAAAAATGAATGATGCGAGCAGCTCCAAAGCTTACTTGGTGAGTACGTCGGTCATGGTTATGAGGTCAGATAGTTTTGGGCGTTTGAAAATGCGATTATATAAACAAGTGGCCGTGTGTGCCAATTTTGAATTTATAAACATGAAATGTGTAGATTATATATTAATGATTTCGTAAAATCTTGTAACCAGATTCAAAATGAATATGTATAATATAATAATATAATAATATCTGGAAATTAAAAATGCGAGGGCTTCGTCTGACAGAGTATAAGGCTTTTGCATTTTCAATTTTCAATTATTATTATATTATACATATTCAATTTGAATCTACTTTTCTCTTCAATATTCCTCATAAATACTTACTCCATTTTGTTCCTGAAAGTACTGGACATGCTCCATGCTCAGTTAATTCATCTCCTTCTCCATTTCGTTTGAGGTTGTACCAGAATAGTGCACTACCTTTCCTAGGCCGTATGGTCAAGTTCAACTCAGTGAAAACTGTACCACCTCCTTCTGGGACTTCGTTCAACTGAGGAATTAATTTTTTTCAGATATATAAATGAATAACTTCTGAAAAATTGAATAAAAATTTTATATCCTTCTGCCTCAAAATCCAAATAGTAGTATGGGAGACAGGGAAACTTGTCTTTATTCTTATGACGTAGGTAACAATGAAAATGTTTCAATGAAGGTCAAAATTTGAGATCAGAGTAAATAAAAATTTAGTAAATCAAGTCGTTAGATTTCGAAAGAAGGAAGGGGTGCCACCAGCGTCTCAGGTTCAAAAACATGAAAACTAGAGTAGAAAATCGAGGTATGACCGGAAATATTTTGAGGTCATATAAGAGATACTAGAAAAAAGCAGTGAATTTATTTACCTAGCGGAAATGCACAGTTTTAAACTGAAACCCCTGATAATTATTCGGGCAGTTCTAACTTCTAAGCCTCCTGTGTAGAAATAATCAAGTTTTCAAGGTTCCAAAATTTAATGCATTAGGATTCTGCAGATGACCTCACGCAGAATGATTTTCGCGTATTCCCGTCGGCATCTGGGAGCGGAAATTGCACGGTTCTGAGGAGAATTTATTGTGAACCGCCGGACCGAAATACGCTGGAATCGACAAATCACGCATGTCAAATGATGAGATTCCCTGTCCATTTTCACTCTGTCATATCAGATATAGGGAGTTGATGCTTCTGGTACAGTACATTGCCGTACGAAAATGCGCGAAACCGCCGACCTTGAATGAAATATCACGTTTCAAACGACGGAAAACGTTTCACGAACTCGTCCGATTTTTCGTGTACATGTGTGAAACACATGTTTTCCGTCTGATGACACAATATACTATTGCTAACTAGAGGATGTTTCCAAATTCAATAAGTTCTTTTTCATAAGGCCTACATTGAAACTACTGGTGGTTAGCCCTGCTTTGTGAAAAAATTCGAATTGCAATTTTTGAATGGAAACTTCCGATACAAACATTTGGATCAATCTGGTCCATAATATCTTTTGAAGTAACAGAAATATGAATAGAAATAGGAGCCGCCTAATGCTTCAATGCATAATATTTTCTTCAACTATAAAGAATAAGTCATTTTAAAGATTTTGGACATAACTTATAGGTCAGGTTCAATTGCCTTGCGATGTTGTCCGGTTTAAAATAGTTTAAGCTAGGGAAGCATTCAAATTAGACTAATTTTTGACATGGGAGATTCTATTTTTTCTGTTCTAATTTGAAACGTATCAATTTGTGATTCTCTATCTATACCTACGAAAAATTTTATTCCAATTTTTAAAAACCAACCCGCTCCGTGGGCATATTCTTATTAGCCTAGGAGCAAGAGGTGTTTCCGTGGCCCTTTAATGTCCGTGAGGTAACCAAAATTATTTTTATGTATTTTTGCCTCATAAATCCGAATTTTGAAATCAACAAGCCGTAAGCAGTCAAATTAGAAAGTTATTAACAAATTAATTGCTTAAATGGTTGCCACTTTTCTACCTATTTACGCTTCTTTTTTCAAATTCAAAAAATATTCATTAGAACCCAAGATTTTGCAAATAAACCATTGAAAACTCACAAGAATGCTAAATTTCATTGTTTAATAGGCATGCACGTGAACATATTTAAACGCGTCCATGTTATAACTTAATATTACTATAAAAAAACGAATTTGAATAATCATAGATACGTAACAGCATAATATTATTTACAGAAATGTACGCATACATCAAATGTATCTGCCATTTAGTATCTTGTGTCTCCTTTTATTATTTATCAATAAGATACAATAAATAAGATTTTATCTAACTTCGATGTATATTACTAGAACTTATCCCATAGAATTCAACGTGAGCTAAATGTACGTGCTAAAATAACAAGGTTATGACGTTTTAAACCAGTAGGATTGGCCGATCTTGCTCGTTATTTTACGTTGTTAATTTTTTCATTTATAATCACGGAGAGTGACAAAAAAAGAGTAGAAGGCCAAAATACATCAAAATAACCTAGATTTCCTCGCGGGCATTAAAGGGCCATGAAAACCCCTCTTGCTCCTAGGTTCGCAAGTTTGAGCACGTCTAACCAACATGTGTACATGGAGCTTTTCGAACACAAAAGCAAAATGCCGACTCTAATTTGATGATTGTGAATTATCTTTTTTTTAACTTCTCCGGCTTTAACGAATACATTCTCATCGCGTGTCTCGTGCTGCACACTCGTTCAAAATTTGTCCGAAACGATAGAGAAGTTTTGTTGCTTCATTTTTCCCATATGTTATGTACTTCATCTAGAAATTCAATTTTTCAATGTTTTATTTCATTTTTTACGATTTACACAAAAACTACGCGTCCAAAAAAAAGCAGTTTTACTACATTCGTAGATCTTTTTTTGGTGAGCATTTTTTGTTCATTTATACATTTTGGTACCTTGCGTAGTTTAACCAAAGAATGAAGCCTAATATTTTTTAATATTCTTTTAATTTCCATCCAAAATAGCTGGCTAACTAACTTGACCTTCAATTTCTGACACTGAAAGAGTGTAACAAAGGCCAATCAAATAGACTCGTTTTCCCAAAAGTTATAGTGCCAACAGAAAGCATACATACATACATCATTTATACATACATACATACATACATCATACATACTTACATATATACAAACATGCAGGAAAACAGATTCGTAAAAGCCTGTTCTTCAGCGGGTCTCAAAACTTGGACATTTCATGAAAACGGGAGAGGGGAGGGGGTCATATTTCACACAAATCCAATACCTTGTCTGATGAGAATGTGAAAAACATATAGTTCAAAGTAACTGCTGTGAATTACATAAAACAAAACCGTAGCAATGCGATTCCCTGTACCCAGTTCGTCAAAAAAATAGATGTCATCCTCCTGAAAAGGTATGAAGTCTTTATTGTACCAATGGAGAACTGATGTGACCCTAATAAGTTTTAACACACTATAATTACTTGCACGAAATCAAAATGTTCTTCATAAAGCCCTCCAATGTCGTAATGAGCAATTTGCAGTGCCTCGGCTGTTTCGATGGTCAAACCTGTCATATACTCCACTCGACGACTTAGAAGCTCTGCGCTTCGACTTTCGTGATCCTGTAACCAGGCACTCTTCGCAATTCTATCTTCAGAAATTACCAGTTTACCATTTTCAGTTAAAATTTCGGCAAATTCTAACTGCAGAGAAGCAAAAATATTATCTGTTATGATGTGTGTTAAAAATCATAACGTCTTGGCTTTGTTATGCTTTATATTTGTTGTTAGATAACTTCAACCATGAAAGTCACTATCTTCATATTTCACAGTTATACTTTTTATTTTCTGAAAATGTGAATTCAGAAAAAATGTAAAGGTTCTACTGACCATGGGCTCAGATAACGTTTTGATATCCTCTATTTCTCCTTCGTAAATAACATCGTGGTATAGAACAATTCTAGGATTTAGGTACACTTCTTCCTCTTTCAAAGGTCCTATTATAAGAAAAGGAATACCATGATCGACATATCGGCATTTCAATTTTTTCTGGATAAACGCAGGAATCATAGTTCCTTCACGACAGAGCTCTTCGAATATTGTCCCGGCATACTGAAATTTCAAAATATAATAAATTGTTATAAACTTTTCGATTCTGTAAAAATCTGAGTGATATGCATGATACACTGAGTAATGATGTACGCATCGCACAGTAAAAGAAGGGACACTAAAAATGCTGTGCAAATTAGAGAAGCTACATGTTGAGTCTCAAAATCCAATCATATGTGACGAGTCTCATCTGTGGAAAGTCTCCTTTGCGTCATGTCTCCCTTATAGCATCATCTATCGCGAGTAGATTGTCAATTTTGTGGCAAGCCCCCCAAACCAAATCATCTACCTGTGGCATCGTTCTCCCTTCCAAAGTGGCAAAAGTGCAGTATCTCTCACTAACTCGATTTTTTTTTATATTCGCTATGGGACGGTAGATGGAGGGAGACAGCAAAACTATCGAAGCGCTCGGGGTGACTAAAGTATGCAGTAGAGCAGGAAACTTCTACGTTTAATTGCATTGTAAGACACAAATAAAATATGTCATACGAGTTGTTGTGTTACTGCTGGTCGAAATACTGGCACGAATAGTAAATTTAAATTTTATCAATTTCCCCGATCATCTCATAAAGTGAATCAAAAAGAAGGATGGATCGCTGCCGTAAGAAAAATAAAGTAAGCAAAATAACCTTACTCAAATTACTGACAGCTATAGACTTGTGTAAATCTAGTAACTGCTATTAACAGGTAAATATATTTATACGAATCATTTTAATCAGGGTGGCGTCTTGACCAGGAAACCGAGAAATGACTGGTTTACATTGCCCATTGCGAATTCATCCTCTTTTACTTAAAAAATTGAAGGTGCATTATTCTAATTTAAAATTCACCTCTAGTTCAAAATGTGACTGCTTTTTTGAAAATCATTTCATCTTTTTTGGTGAAAATTCAAGTATTCAGTTGAACATCGATTTTGAAAATTGAACTATTTCTTCGAGAATTTATGTACTTCTTGGAAAATTTGCCTGTTTTGTAGAAATTTACTCTTTATGGTCAAAAATGTATCTTTTTGCTTAAAATACATCTAATCATTTGAAGATTCATCATTATATCTGAAGATTCATATTTTGGTTGAAAATCAATTACTTCAACTGAAAATTAAACTGTTTCATTTTCAGTGGCATAAAGATTTTTTTAGCTCAAAATTCACTGTTATGGATAAAATTTGTCTTTTTGAATTGAAAATTCAATTATTTCATTGAAATTTCACATATTTTGTTGAAAAATAGATTTTCCGTAGAAAATTATCTTTTTCTTCGGAAATTACTATACTTTTTCAAAAATTCTTCTTCACGGTTAACAATTCGAGTTATATATTCAAACATTTCTATTAAAGTCGAACATTCATCCAGTTAAAAACTCTTATGTTAGGTTTAAAATAAATTTTTGAAGCCAAAAAAGTCACTATTCTATTTTGGTTCGGAATTTTTTTATGGTTTAAGTTCCAACCGTTTCTGTTGAAAAATTGTATTTTTTGGTTGAAAATTAGTTTTTTGGAAAAAATTGAACTATTCTAGTAGAATTTTCATCAATTCAGTTAAAAAGTCATCGTTCTGGTTTAAATTCAACTACTTTAGTTAAACATTTACAATTTCATTTGATTAATCATTTTATGTATAAATGTAATCATCTGTTTATAGGTTGGTTTGGTTTTTTGTTGAAAGTTAGTTTTTTGTTATAATTAATTTTTTTCAACTGATAATTTAACTTATTTCAATTGAAAATTCAATAGTTTCAGTTGAAAATCTATCTGTTTGCTTTAACATCAATTTTTTTTTTAATTTTAAATTTGAGTAATCAAATTTTCGTTGACAATTTATCTGTTCCAGTAAAAGTTAATTCATCTGTTTGAAAACTCAACCTCTTAGTTAAAGATTCTGTTTTTTAATATAAAACACTTATGCTCGATTTAGAATTTGTTTTTCTAGCAAAAAATGTTACTGTTCCATTTTTGGTTGAGAATGAGTATTCTTTTACTTTGAAATTCGACTATTTTGTTGAAACATTGTATTTTTTGGAAGAAAATTAATCTCTATATTTGACGAATTATCTCTTTGTTTGAATATTCACCTTCATGGTTGAAAATTGAGGTAATCTAGTTAAATATTTAACATTTTAGTTGAAAATAATTGATTATTACTCAGTACACAGATATACGAAAGGATTCTGCCGATTCTAATTCTGCTAATTCGATTCTGCATTAGCTAGTCATGAATTTCCAACATGACTGTAAATATAACTTATATGCCATAAAAATAATTTATATGATGAATTTGTGAAATCCTTACCTCGAAACTGATGTTAAATATGACGTAGTGCCTCTTTTGTGTTCTTTCATACTTTGATTTTTATGAGATATCAACTGCTGTATAACTATGTATTTCTACATTCACTCGTTAAAGGAGAACTACTTTTTAATTAAATAAAAGCGATAATATTTATTATGACCCTATGTAATGATTTACAAAAATCTCCTGCCAAAGTGCCTTCTTGGAGTCATCAGAGGGCAGCACAAGGTAATCCCATAGTCAATATGTGACCTACATTATTTCCATGACCAGTCAAAGAAGTGCCTCCTCCTTTTTCCCCAGGGCTTTTGCCACTCTGGAGGAGGCGAGATGCTGCTGGCGGACAATTTCATTCGGGAGGCTTGCCACAAAATTGGAAATCTACTTAGAGATATGCCATGAGGAAGAGATCCCGCAAAGGAGACTTGCCGCATGTGTTGTTGTGGCATCCATGTTTAGTTCAAATAAGTCGCTATTAAATTTGCGTATCTGAAATGAAATTCATGAGGGTCACATATTTCTATTTAGATATACAAACATGCATCCCCTAATATATGTAAGAGAGATATGTTGCCAACCTAATGGTATAGGAAACACTTCAATAATTTCACTGCATGCGCATCAGGAAAGGAAGAATCTTAAGATAAAAATATAGCTTCTGCTAGACTTTACTTTAGATAAATGACTGAGTTCACTACTATCATCTTCCTCCATTATCTCCACATCATTACTAACGAAGCCATCGTGATTCGCAGCATCAAGAGTTTGGGCCACCTCTCCTGAAGGTAGAATATTGATTTTATGCTGACAAACAGGAACGAAATTCCAATAGTATCAATAAAACTCTCTTGTAACAAACACAGAGTTCTGTCAAACAAAAGAGTCCAGGTTCATAGAAAAGCTCTCTTTGGACTGTTTTATTTCTAAATGATAACTAATGATCTAGAAATTACTCTAGATTTCTTTATTCAATAGAAGAAAATTTTAAATCAGCACAATTTGTGTGAATAAAAAAAGGAAAGTTAGGAATCCTACGAGTTGTGTGGAAAGAAAGATAGATTAGTGCAATTTGTGGAAATGAGAAATAAAAGAATTGTGAATCATACCATTAATGCAATAAAAGTCCAAGTTATATGACTTACTCCCTGAGAAAACGAAAACTGCCTGAATCATCAACATTACCATTTAAAGAATCTGAATTGACAATCCCAGTACAGAAAAAAAATATGGCAGCAACAGCGCTGAGTGATGATATTATAGCCATTTTGTGAGTCCTGGAATATTATATTATGCTACAAGTACGGAAAGTAGGCAGTTCCACAAGAGCTTGTTGTCTGCTGTCTCCTTTTTTGGTGGAAGTTTTGAACTCATTCGGAATCAAAATGACTCCATCTATGTCCTTCTGATTCCAAGCAATTGAATTTATTTCATTCCGTGCATATCCAAAATATGTTTTCAATTCATTCTGAATCTGGCCCATTTGATTCCGAATAAAGTTTATTAAATTCAATTGAAACCATTCTGTTCAATCAGAAAATTCATTCCGAATCACTCCGCAGGGGCTTATGCATGGATCCTTTCTGACTCAATCCGCGTGAATCCGTAAGTTTGTAGGAAATTCATTTAAAATGAGTTTGAATACCTCCGATTTTTCTGTTCCTGGAATTATATATCATTCTGACTAATTGCGCGGAATGGCACGAAATAGTTCCGAATGAATTTTTGCCTGCCTACGTAGTCAGACGAAATGAAGTTATTATTCGGATACATGCAAAATCATTCCAAATTTTCCACCAGGGTTGAAAAATCTAGTAAGCAAAATTTGAATTAGTCACTTTCTTTTCATTTCCAGTCCATTACAACAGGTGGCTTATGCAAATGTCGCCTAAAAAGGGATTTTAACTGGACAGTGGATCTGTTTCAAACAAAACTTAGAACGAGTAAACTAAAATTTATGTTTCAGTTACAAAAAATTACCAAAAATATCCAAAAGTCGTTGAGAATCATAAATCACGAGAAATTGTGCAAATTGTGGCAATTTCCTTTAAAATGAATCACCAAAAGATTCCGGGAATTGATAGTATCTGAAGCTTTGTAAAATAAGTCGAAAAATTGAGAAATCGATTATATATATTACCCAAAATTGAGGTCGCCCGAAAATTTCAAACAATCTTGAAAAACCTCTTGTAATGTGTGTCAATTTATTAGAAACTTATGATAACTTTTTATCTCGAAATGTTCCCATCACTGTTCACTACTCACAGTCGATTGTCTTTCCATAACTGCTTTTCAGAATTAATCTCTTCCTACACGATATATATGCCTAAAAAATTCATGCATAAGTTAGAGAAACAAGTTGCAATCTTTTTTCAAATGTTACCTCCGTCAAATGTCTTCACACATCACTGTTATAATTTATTTGTTCTTGAGGGTAATTTTATCATTGTATTTCATGACATATCTTATGCATATACAGAAATCGAGATCATCTCTGCACCCTTTTGAAAAACTTCATCAATTTTCAAAAATTTGTTGAATAGCGTGTCCTTTGAGAGGACCAACCCTATACTAAACATTTCTGATTGAAACTCCTTTCCGAAGCTATCCAAATGTTCCATTTCTTTTCGAACCTTTCTGAGATCAGTGTCCGATTCTTTCCGAGAATTTCAGACGAAAATTCAACACGAAATTTCCAACAAAAATATTTACAAATTGTTTGCACCAACTCAAGTTTCCTGGCTTAATTTAGTAAAATTTTCTTGCCTAAACTGAAAATTTCAAATGCATATATCAGGGAGAATTCAAAGAAACATGTACCAAGCCTGGCTGAAATTTCCTTTCCAGGATTTCCACTAGGAAATAATAACGAATCGAACAAATTTAAAGAAAAAAATATTTTATCGTAGTGCATTGTCATAACTCCTCCCGAAGTATTAAACTCCTCAAACTCTCAATTTATAATCTACAACTTGTTTTTATAATAAAAATTTCTATGTAACTATTGTCCGTTTTTTCAAACATGTTCATCGTGCGGGGAGTGATAGATTCTAAAACGGTGATGAAATGCAGCTCTGATGGTACTTCATGTGCCAGGCGCGTAGAAGTGAGTTTTTTTAGGCTAGACAAATAAATGCAGCAAGAGCCAAAAGAAGAGAGCTGAAAGCAAGCCTTAGAAGCCTTGGAGGGCGAAGACGGAGATAGATGTTAGTGAGCTGACTACTTCTTCTGAAAACATCACTTGAGCCAAAAACAGTTTTCGTGCCTGTCACATACGTTACTTTTCCCAGCACTTATATAAATAAAAATGTTTTAATTTCACAAATTTCAGGAATTTCTGATAATTTTACAGATTGAATAAATTTTTTCTAGTCTCTGATAATAATTTTTTGAAATTATGAAATTCAGAAATTTCTTGTAATTTATAAGATTACAGAAAAACGGGAATTTAAGGTGTGAGAAAATTCTGAAAAGCTTTTGGTGGCTTGTGTCGATTTCCTAAATTCTCAAAAAATTCCGGAAATTTTCATGATAACGTTAAATGTAAGGTTCTCCAAAAATTTGCATGCTTTGAATCTACATGGTCAAATTACTCATTTCTATCTCAAATTTGTGTTCAGAATCCCAAAACATTTCCGAACAATCTCGACTTGACTCATTCGGAAATCTAATTTCGTGTTTTCAGCACATCCAGGTTGATGAAATAATAAATAATTGACAGTATGACGGAAGAATAGACATCACTACCAAGAAATGCTGAAAAACTTGTTTTGAAAAAAATTTGAAATCAGAAAAAATCAGTTCTAATAATTCGATCAAGTTCAGCTGCGCAGCAGTTTCAAGAATTATCAAAAACCACAACATCAGCAAATAATAGAAGTTTTTTAAAATTGATTTCGTAAGTAAATCCTTGTGGTTCAATGTGCTCTAATGCGCTGATTACGAATATTGTCATGGAAAACCCTTCAAATTCAATTATAAAGAATAATTTTATTCCAAGATTTTTCAAGTTTTATAATGGCATAAAAGAATAAATGACGCCACGAGATACTGACCGTTCATATAATTGAAGAAGTTTGGATTTCGTCTTAACTCAAAAATAATGAAAATTGCTGGCATTTAGAGTTGTTCTTGGGTGTATGAGATTCATGTTCATGGAAGTTACAAAAATATTGTAAAGGCGTTAATTTGTATTTTGAAGAACATACGGTAAATAGGTGGTCTTTGGAAATGTTCTCCAAGTTCCAATATACATTCGTATTTTCAGTTAAGGATTACTTACTTCATTCCGATTATCTACAGATGTATTCCTGCACGAAAAATAGTTTATTTATTGAAAAGCACTTGCCTATATGATTTTCCGAATCCCCCTTCAAGCGAGATTGATGAAACACTCTGGTTTTTCAGAATAGAAACTAGAGAAAATGCGTAACACTTTGTGTTTTATTGCTTAACGAATTTTATCGGGACAATAAACAGAACTCAAATGGAGTGGTTTTAAACTTATCAAAGTCACGACTTTGGTTAATCTGTTTTTTTTTTCTATCTCATTTACATTTGCACATATATAACTTGATCAGGATTGGCTCCTTAAATCATGTGATTTAACACTCTTGCATCCGTTTCCATGTGGTTATCTGGAGTCAAAAGTGCTTCCAACATGCGCATTGAATGAGGAGATTCAACGCTGCGTCAACGAAATTCAGCGATATTGATGCGAAATGGTCATAGAAAATTTAAACAAAAGTGGAGGTCATTTGCCAAATATAATAATTACTCTATCCTATGTACTTTATCTTTAAATAAAAAAAAAATTATCGGAAAAAGGTTTTGATATTCAATTCGAATAATGCATGAATTATGGGACACCCCTTATAAATGGAACATAATGCTTCTCTAAATTTTCCTCTGAATCAATATGGTGAGTTTGCGTGAGTTAAGTGTAAGAAAATGGATTTGTTTCCTATCAATCTATAAGTCAGCGCGTTTTGTTCATTCAAACGACAGAACTGTCCCACAAATCGCTCTGACGAGGGTCGCTAATCATGCTCGCCGTCAATAACCCTAGGTGCAGATCTTGAAAAAGCCATGGTAAAAGTTGAGTTCTATAAACGATTGTCATTCACACATCTCTATCTTTTTATGCATATTTCGATCTCTCCCTTTACTGTCTGCTAAAAATCGATAACATTCGATGATTTTTTGAACAAACTCGATTATAATATGCATCACTTTATATTTTTCAAAAGTCAAACCAATTCTTCTCGGTTGATGTAATTGATGATTTGTTAGAGAAAGTAAATAACTATTTGACTTTTTTCTTCTGCTTTGGAATCATTTGTTCATTTTAATAATAATCTATTTCGGTACAATCATCAGAGTTTAAACTATTAGGCAGATACATTGCATGTACTTGGTAGTTTCTGATAGCACTGCTCTAAATCCTTGCAGCAATAATTGTTTTTCAGTTTATAAATTCTTCATCAAAGCCAGAAATTCTAGAGATAGTCTCTTTACCTTTGATTTTGATTATTGAAGTTTATTATTGATGTTACTGGAGTTTATTAAAATTTTCATTCAAAAATGCCATCATTGATGAGTGATTTGAGGTTTATTTCACGACAAAAACAATGTTTGTTACGTTGGTAGTTACATCCAAAAGAATATATCGTCATCAAATGAGGAGAAACAAGGCTTAAATGCAGAGAAGCTGGTTAACGAACTCGACTTGTCTTTTTAGTCCCTCAAAATAAGTGCCAAAGCACGATCGAATATGATCATTCTTTCAAAAGAAATCGAGTTCACAGATTAGATTTCATTATTTGTTGTGCGATCAAAATGAGAATTTTCGATTTTTTGAGAAAATCCAAAAAGTTGTATTCACGATCTTGTAGGATCCAAAGAAGAAACATTCTTTCCCTCTGACATTCTTTTCAATCTTGCTTTATTTGACTGAAAATTCTCATTCTCGTTCATATTTTCAAATTTTGAAAATTCCACAACTCTGACTATTTTGATTTTATCAAAAAAACAATCATAAGGATAAATTGTTTTAATATTTTTAACCTACTCCAAGAGACCGTACTTACGGTTTCAGAGTTTCGGAAAAAAGTCCAAACATTTGCTCCCCCTTTTTCCATTCTTGATCCAAAATAGCTGGTTAACGAACTCGACTTGTGTTTTTGGTCTCTCAAAATGAGCGCCAAAGCCCGATCGAATATGCTCGATCTTTCCAAAGTTATCGTGTTCACAGATTTTTTCTCATTTTTTTGTGCGATAAAAATAGGAATATTCGATTTTTTGAGAAAATTTAAAAAGTTGTATTCACCATCTTCTAGGGCTCCCAAGAAGAAACATTTTTTCTCTCTGACTTTTTTTTCAATCTTGCGTTATTTGGCTAAAAATTCTCATCCTCTTTTACATTTTTGAATTTTGAAAATACCTTAACTCTGACAATTTTGTTTTTATCAAAAATATTCATGAGGATAAATTGTTTCATTTTTCACCTTCTACAAGAAACCGTACTTACAATTTTTGAGTCTTGGAAAAGAAAGCCCGAAGTGTCGAAAGTTATCGTGTATACAGACGACGACGACAACGACGACGACAACAGACAGACATACACCAACGTAAAAACCACTTCTTCGGAATCGGAAGGTCTCAAAACGTGGAGATTTCATAAATTCCGCGAAAGTCGATTTTCACATAAAACCAATACCTTTTCATTATGATGAGAATGTGAAAATTTCTATCGTATTCTTTTGTGGTATTAGCTACAAAAGCCTTTTTCAGAAAGATTGGGCCGTTACTAGTTTCAGAGAGAGGAAATAATAACGCTGTTCCGAAGTGCAAACTGTGTAAGTAGTTCGAGACTGAATGTTCAGACACGCTCCAACACGTGCCTACGAGTAGCGCGCTGCTGGCGCTACGTCAAACGCAGATGAAATTTTATTCTTATTCTTAAACTAGTGACGGCCCCATCTTTCTGAAAAAAGGCTTTTGTAGCAAAAAAATGACGAATACGAAAGCAATTTTTATAATCGAATTCGTTGTGGTTAACATTATTATAATATTATTTAAACATTCAAATTGTTATTATTTTGAAGGTACATAAGTTGGAGGTACAACATTCACGTGACTGAAAGCGGATATTATAACCTTCATAAATAAAAGAAAAATTCTAACGATATCATCAGTAGAACCAGAGATAATGAATTTAACATGCAATTTTTTTTGTCCAAATCTGTACGGTTTGTAAAACAATGTCCCATATACCTTTGTTGCGGGTAGTCTTGGCTGTTAGTTTCTTCTTTTTGGATTCATAAAAATGGACAGATTAAAAAATTTACTGTCATGAGTATCTTTGAATGCTAGGAACCAGACTCGATTGTATACAACAAGATTCACAATAACCTTGTGAGCAACACAAATTGATCGAATTTCTCGACATGAATAGAATCGTCATGAACATTGAAAACTCATTTACCCTACAAACGTCAATTAAAAAATTATTCCTCTTATTGGAAACAGTCGTGACAACATGAAGTGAAATTCAATGATAATTTGTTGAGAGCGTATCCTGGATAAAAAAGAAAATATTACTGCAAAGTTCACTCTTAATAATGTAGTATCTCTTTATTTCAAGAAGTGTCATATTTTAATATCCTCCAGTAAACTTATCCTATAAATGTCTCATTCATTTTTCAACAAAGTACAGGGCCTACGTAATTCTTGACCTTTTTCGTGCAGCCATTTAGTCGCAACTGTAATTAAAAAAACTTAATGTTATAGAAAACACTTCACACTTTTTTCACAAATATTGTTTATAATGGTTCAATAAATAAAATTGTAGTTCTCTAATACTTCGAATGTAGAACCAAACTATTGAATTAGATTTTTCTTTCCGTTTTCGAACTGTCTTGAAGATCTCTAAAAAGTACTTGGATCGAGATTTCGGGTTACATTTTAAGTCCTCTTCAAAGCTTGAAGGATTTTTGGGCCTAATCTTCTGATTCCAAATATACCAGGTGGACCTAGCAAAGTCTGTGTAGTTTTTTTATTTTATCCAAATACTATTTTTGGAATAAAACGCCCGTGTTTTAGTTCTTTAATATTGTTCTGATTTGGTGAAGTATATGAAGTATATGATCGGACATTCATGAAAAAAAGCATTACCACTCATGAGATCATGTTTATCCTATTCATTTTACCTAATAATAGGAATTCCAAAGAATACTTCAAAAAAAGTTGTAGATGCGATTTGTTGAAGAAATAACGACGGACTGGAGTGGGTCAGCGAGGAAAAGACGGTCATCCGACCTCTAACCAGTCAAACAGAAATCCGATTATTCCATACATATACATCCATACACATATACATACATACATATATACACACATATAGACATGTCCTCGAGCTCGAATGCCCAGTTAGCCCATCCGAGCTCCAAGTCCCCGATTCTATTACTAGGCAGTAGAATGGTATCAAAAAATGTCGGGGGTCGCCTCGAATAGTTAGCACAGATGTATAGCCTCCGGAAGCTACGTTCACGATGGTTCTCCCAGAACAATCGATCCCGATGCAACTGGAGGGGATACGTCATCCGACCAATCCAGAGATGACCAACACGTGAGCAGCGGTGTAAATAACTGTCACTCGTCAATCCCCTCTCTTACGACGCTCGAGCCTCACCTGTTCAGAGCTCACAGACCTGAAACGCCGCAACGATGCCGCACGAGGGGAATCGTCCCCCGCCAGTCGCCACTCATCGGC
>WSXT02135596.1:0-10596 GCA_011762715.2 Neuroterus valhalla
GGGGACCATCGTCATCACTTTCGAGGTTAATATTGGTCACCCTGGATATCAATTTGTAGGAAACTTCCTGTAGAATAACATTTTGGACACCTAGTGCGAAGCCTGTTGCACGAGGACCATCGTCATCACTTTCGAGTTCAATATTGATCACCCTGGATGTCAGTTTGGAGAAAACTTCCTGTAGAATATCATTTGGACATCTAGTGCAAAGCCTTTTGCACGGGGACCATCGTCATCTGTTTTGAGGTTAATATTGGTCATCCTGGATATCAATTTGTAAAAAACTTCCTGTACAATATCATTTTGGATACCTAGTGCAAAGCCTTTTGCACGGGGACCATCCTCATCACTTTCGAGTTCAATATTGATCACCCTGGATGTCAGTTTGCAGAAAACTTCCTGTAGAATATTACTTTGGACACCTAGTGCAGAGCCATCTACACGGGGACCTTCGTCATCACTTTCAAGGGTAATATTGGTTAATATTTTCTCAGTCAACGTATATATTTATGCTATCAGTAGTAAGAATATTCATTTCGATACTGTAGAGCAAAAATAACAACGAATTTGAAAATTTCCTGCTCGACTATAACGCCTTCTCTTGGATCGAAACATAGACGTAGAAAAAAAAAATAATAATGGTGACGAAGAAAACTGCAGATTTTGCGAGAAATGGAAAATCGAAAAGCCTTCTTCTACGCAACAAAAGCGTGAAATGAATAGGTTTTTAGCTCATCGTGTTCAAAAAATAAAGGAAAAATTCCTGGTAAGTTCTAAGTCTGGTGTAAAATGTTGTATGTAATGAAAAACGATTTCAAGTATTTCAAGGCTAATGTTTGGAGAATAGATAGGGTTTTTGGATAAGCACTTTATCTGATCATATGCATTCAAGGTCATCGAAAAATATTCTTCAAATTGTTTTGCGTTAGAGAGTGGAACGTACTTTTGACGATTCCTGTTATTCTCACTCGATTCTATCATGCGCCGCCAACTCGTATTGATATTTTCATATGGATTCCATATTTTCAACGCATAATAACTGTCTTTCTCAATACTTCATCAGATTGTCGGAAAAATCCTCGTTTGTAATGACCATTGGTTTATTGCAATCGCAGCAACAATAATTTCGTTTGGGCTGCCTCTCTGTTATATGTTAACATAACCTGAATCTTCTAATTGGCGCCAAAGTCTTTCACGCTCAGCCGTTCAATGAACATCAAACTCTCCAATTCACTTTCCTAAGCCATGCCCATTCTGCAGCTTTACCCGCGCATTTCCCGGGGGAGAAACGTGAACGCTACAGAAGTTACACATTAGGCTATCATATGAATGGAAGATTGATAGACATGTAGTTGAATCTGGTCTGATACAGCTTCAGTAAACCATAAATGTTGTAATGGTGCTTGCGTTTTATTCGAGGGGCTTATGGACAAACGCGTGATGCAGCTCGCATATCGTCATCAGGTATACTACGTAGTTTGTAGCGATTCAATTAATGATGCTTTTTGCTCAACTGAAAACTCCACCTGAGGAATATACTTCCCCAATCCAAATGCTTCTCATCGCGAAAGATTGATGTCGAAAATAATTTGTCTAAATAAAATCTACGTCTTTCGAAGCTATGCCCAAATTGGTGGAAGAAAATTTACAAACTGCTTGGAGCTTGGTTTATTTATGTCACTAACGTACGTGAAGACATGGATTACTTATCCTCTAACATGTGATGCGCCTACACATGACCTCGAATTTCGGAAGAATGTTACCTTCTACAGGAAAGCATTCCGATAGATTTCGCAAGCATCTCTGACTGTTCTAACAACTTATGTGGTATTTGAGAGCAGAACAAGCACCTCTTCCCATTTACCCTTCTTTGGTGTATCCACTATCGGAACGATTGATGACATCAAAATTCACGGAGCACCTGAAAGCTTCAGATTTACTGGATCGTTCGATTTGGTATACAGGTAATGTTTATAATTTATCTACTGCTGCTGGTTTTGTCGTAATCGAATTTGGATTTGAGCTGCAGCTGCGGTTTCGTGTTTTTTGTTGTCCTTCACAGGTTCCCTCTAGTTTTGAGTTTTCCCCGTATCAACCGACAGGAGTGGGGAGGCCGGCGTTCGCGTGCTCTCCCACCCAGGGCTAGTGCTCGCTTCTTCCCAGCAAACAGTTTTGGTTCTGCCTCCTGCCTGTAAGCAGTTCCTTTACAGAAATGTAGGCAATGCGGAAAATCTTCCTGCTTTCTAGGAAGCAAAACTTAAAGCCTCAGATCCGAAATGTATAAATGGCAGTGCTAGAAGATCAGTTAAACTTGCAATTGATTATAACCTATCACTTATAAAAGACGAAGAACAGTATTAAGAATTACTTCAAAATGTTGGGATCAACCGAAAATAATAACTGATGTCAGGAAGAAGGTACTGACCAAGCTGGTGGAGGAATTAAAAGAACATCCGTACTAACAATCTCAAGATGAAATTGGAAGCAATAAATATTTATAATGCAGCATTATTATTACCTTCAGTTGTTCAATTTAGAACCTGATAAATAACAAGTATATAAATCGGAGAACAATTTATATGGCATCATCAGCTGACACCAGAGAACAAAACTGGCCAACTAAAGGATCTTTGTAGGATTCTAGGGGGCTTTATGTCCTTTTCAACAGAATATTTTTCCCAACTCAGGAGATTTTTCTCTCGGAGTAAACGATGCGTAAGAAGAAAACTGAAGAAAATGTGTATAATAATCTCTGACATGTTTAAATATGGCACATCCAACTAACCCTTCAGAAAATACTGTTAAAACATGTAGCTTATCATAAGTAGCTGACCCTGATTTTACTTCCAAGTAATGATAATAAATAAGAATCTGATACGATTCCATCCTTTCAGTATCTTATACCCAATTTAATTTCAAATAAAGTTGGCCAAGTTTCTCTTCTTTGTAAAATACATTCCTAAAGTTTTAAATAGGAAATTCCACAAAACTTGATACTAAAAAGAATCAAGTTCTACGTTTTATCAAATTCTTACTAAATCTGATTTCAAAGCAGATTCCGAGACAAAAGGAGTAAACAGTTTACAAACTACCGCACTTAATGTGCTCTGCTTGGCTCGGTCTCTGGTATGAAATAACTCTTGACTAAAATATGGTAAGGATACTTTTATCAGCCCTCAAAAGATCTCAATCTCTTCTTGGACTACTTTCTATTGAATGAAATGAGAAAGTCAGTAGATTGAAACAACAAATTCATTGTAATCCACCACTTTTATTTCTTTTGTAAAATCTTCATGAACTAGGTAATAAAAAAATATGTATACTTTAAGAAAATATAGATGTTGTTTCGAAAAAGTAGTGAGATTAGTATTGCTTCGAAAGCAAATGTGAAAATTGACACTCTGAGTATATGCAAAATCGATCAATTATAAAATTCGTTCCTTCATGGGTAATCTGAATTACTGCATCATGATCACTTTCTGATAAAACTGAAAAAACTAGTAAAGAAGGTATTGAAGATAAGGGCAAGAAGGAAGTGGAAGAAAATAGAAAAGGAAGAGGAGATTGGTCAGTAGAAGGAAAATAGCAGTTTTGGGAAAAGCTAAGGAATGTAAAAAAAGAAGATGGGAATGTTAATGAAGGTATGGAAATAATGATAGGAGGAATAAAAAGAGTATCAGAGGAAACAAGCAAGGAAAAAGTTAGTGGGAGAGGGAACGGAAATGGATGAGATGATGAATGGGAAGAGAAAGAGAAGAAGATAGAAAGGAGCTGAGAAGATAAAGGAAAGGGGAATGTAGTGGAAATGAATATAGAAGAAGAAAAAAGAAGGAATATACTGAGATGAGTGAAAAGAAAAGAGAGGAGGAAGACAGGAGGTTTGAAGAATGTGCGGAGAAGGCTAGAACAGCAGGAAAGGTTTGGAAAGTAGTAGATGAAGAGAGAAAAATAAGGAAAAGGGGAAACCAGGATATTGGGATGGTAGAGTTGAAAAATTAATCCATGGATCTGCTAGGAGGGGTAAAGAAGGAGATTAGGAAGGGCAGAAGAGAGAAAAGGGAATCAGAAGAGGAAGGAGAGATAGCGAGAAGAGAAATAATCAATGTTTTGGGAATAATGAAAGAGAAGAAAGCTCCAGGTCTGGATGAAAATGTAGATGGAGTATGGAAATATTGGAGAAATGAACTTAAGGAATGGGCATGGATGATGTGCCATAGGGTATGGAGAGGTTTGACCAGAGATATGGAAAGAAGGGGTAGTGGTAGTGGTACCCGTATTGAAAAAAGGCAAAGGAGAGGAAGTTAAGGATTAGAAGAGAGTACCCTAATAAAAAGGTAATGCCAAGAAATGAGACAGGGTTTATGGAAGGAATGGAGGTGATGAATAACACATATGGGACATTCTTTTACAAATCGTACAGATTTGGACGAAAGTTGACCGACCCATTTTTGATTGAGCTAAAACTTCTTCTTTAGGTTCTTTATCGAAAAAGAGAAGATACGTATTTGAGGATTTTTTTTTGATTTTGCAATTTTTCGAGAAATAGGAAGGGTCGAAAAATTGAGAATTTTAGTGAGGACTATCTTTTGAAAATGCATAAATCCTGTTCTATTCAGGCTTGAAACATTTCCTTTTTTTCATTCGAAAGGTAAAAGAACGAGTTTTGATAAAAAAGACCATCACAAAAGTATTTTCAACAAATTGAAATTGTTATTAAAAATTGGAATTAGAAAATCGATTTTTAACTAGTTTGACCCCCATTAATTAGGTTCTCAGTATTTTTATCGTATCCTACGTCAAATTTCCGATCTAAAACAATTTATTTTAAAATGGCAATTTTATTACTACTATCAGAAAAAATTTGATGCATCTTATAGTGGCGTCGAGCGTGGTACCCCATACCGGCGCACGTATCACAATGCACGGCCGATTTTCTTCTTTGATATCGTTTTTCTCTTGAATATGAATGATTATTATATATTTTCAATTAAATGATCTTATTTCTTAGTCAAGATAACTTTAATAAAAATTCAAGAAATAAATAAATAATGAGAAGGAAAAGAAAAACATCATTATTAAAAACGTACATTGCTTTATTAGGATTTTGGTAGGTTGACTTGGTTCATAAGTACCTCTTTCAGTTTTATGTTATACAGTATTTACATTCCTCGAATTTTAACATTTCTTATCTCTTCTTATTTCTTATTTTACGAATTTCTTAGAATACAGTTGGAATATCAAACTGAAAGTCTATCAATGAAGACGAATTTATGATATGTATGAATAATATATTTTTGGAAGAAAAGATACGAATTTTCTAGAAGGTAGTTGAAGTTTCTAGAAGGTAGTTGAATCCTTAACCTAGAAAGGTATATCCTTAACAAAAAAGTAAATTTTCAATCTTGAAATACAAATTTTCTACCAGAAAAGATGAACATTTCCAACCCAGAAGGGCAACTTGAATTCAAAATCATGAAATATTTACAAAACAGTATTGAATGATTAACACAACAGGCAATTACAAAAAAAAAACGATCCGATCTAAGTGCACAAATCGTCTATCCATGAAGACGCATTTTGAAAACAATTAATTTTTCTCAAGAAAAAAGACGAATTTGATAGAAGGTAATGAGAGCTCCCAGAGGATGGTTGGATTTCCAACCTGTACAGTTAAATCCTCAACGAAAAAGTTAATTTTCAACGTTGAAATATAAATTTTGTAGCAGAAAATATTGAATTGGAAATATTCATCTTTTCTGGTAGAAAATTTATATTTCAATGGTCAAAACTAACTTTTCCGTTGAGGACATAACTCTACACGGCGTACTGGAAGCAACTTCAAATCACATGAAAATGTCGACAAAAACTGAAGCTGCAGTGTTGTTCATTAGTATTAAGGGAATAGAAAACTTGTTTCAATAAAATCCTAACTGCTCATTTTCGCATTATATGAACGAATAATGATGTACATCCCGCATTGCGAGAATAGGGTTATTGACAAGTGAGAAGAAGATGGATAGAACGTGTGACTGATTCGCCCCGAGTTGTAAACTATTACTGATACTATTAACTAATGCTAATTTATTAATACTAGGGACTTCTAGAATTTCAAACCAAAGGGCAGGAAAATTTCTTGTCCCGAGAATACGAAACGCAGAACCATTACTTATCAGGGTGTCTAACTGTTTAAAGAGCGGTTGACGATTGTTTGTCGGCTGGCGGTAGCAGTTACCTGGCTTTCTGTTTTCGCATTCACTACGGCTCTATCGTCTCACTATTTCTAGGATTTCGACTGAATCACAAATCCATTCTGGAAGGTTCTACTGTTTTCTGAAACGACTGTTGACTTCGTCAGCATAGCACACGCAGACCCTGACCTTGACTCGCACCATTGGGACCGGTAGTCTGAGAGAGGGGATAAACTAAGCGATTCCTCAAACGCCTGAGGTCGATCGGCGGTTTAGTATCTCTCAAGTTTTCGAATGAGCCTGTTCTATCTATTGTTTTGTGTGGTTTCTCGGTGTTCTGAATGCTAAGTGGCATCAAAGCTTCGTGGCTGTTTTTTCTTGTAACTGTGCTTAAGTGTGTGCTTCCTCTGTTCTGGATCTATTCTTCTTGACACTTTGGTTGAACTCTGGGATATTGCTGAGGGTTGCTGACTCATCGACATGGAGTGATGCGTGGTGCTGTGACCCCCTCACCTGGTGGCGACACGGTGTTCGGACGGGACCTCGTCAGTCTGCTTGTCACTTTGGTTGCACTCTAGGATATTGCTGATGATTGCTGCCTCATCCACTGCCTTAATTAAGTGATGCGCAGTGCTGGACTCCCTCACCTGCTAGAGAAATGGTGCACGGACAAGACTCCGTCAGGTATTTATTGTGTTGGCTAACCTCACACGCACTATGTTCTTCATACGTGGTCCTGCTGCCTCATTTCATGGAAGCTCAAAATTGTAAGTTTATTGTCAATACCAGTACTCAATTCATTTCATATGGCTATGTCATTTAAAGAGTTTACCTCAAAGTTTACAATAAAGTCTTGCAAAGTTTACGGCAGAATCTAGCGATGTTTACCGCAGAATCTAGCTGAGTTTACCGCAGAATCTAGCAAAGATTACCGCAGAATTTAAGAAAGTTTACCGCCAAGTTTACCTGAAAGCTTGCTGCTGAGTTTACCGCTGAATTTACCGCTGAGTTTACAGCCAAGTTCACCGCTGAGTCTACCGCTGAGTTAACCTCAAAGTCTACTGCTAAGTTTACCGCAAAGTCTACGGCTGAGTCTACCGCAGAGTTTACCGCTGAGTTACCGCTGAGTTTACCGCAAAGTCTACTGCTGAGTTAACCGCAACTTTTGCCGCTGAGTTTGCCGCTGAGTCTACTGCACAGTTCACAGCTAAGTTTGTCTCAAAGTTTACAGCTGAGTTTGCCGCCCAGTTTACCACAATGTTAACCTTCATGTTTACTGCTCAATATATATGATATACTTTCCTATACTTTACAACGTTCATACTGTGCTTAAGATCACGACCGAACATTTGAACCACTGGTAGTTCTCGTTCACTTCACTGTACAGAGTATCTTTATGCTATACAAAAGAAATAAAATAATGTACAATTTGAACAGTCGTTTCCTTTCAGTTGATGACCTGATCCACTCCTCTCTTTCTGACATTCATCTATTTTAAACACTTACATATTTTTGAAAATGATTTCCTTGAAAATTCCAGGTTTTCCAGGGTGAATAATAAGCATTTCAAATAATCTCCATTTTATAAGATGCAGTGGATAAGATTTCAATAAAGAATAGTTGAATAAAAGAAAAAACGATATTATTTCATGACCTAGCATTCAAACTGCTTCAACGGTTTTTTATAACTGTTATCCTTTTTTCGATTCATGCGATTGATCGTGATCTTGGGCTTGCTTTTTATTTCGAGCCGTTGCTTTCTTGAAAGCTGATGATGAAATTCTCACTTCTTGTAATGAGAGAATTTTCATTTTCAATCAAGCGATTTTGAATCACTGAGAAACTTCGTTCTAATGCTGCATTTCCATGAGATAAAATCATAACTTTTTTCATCAAGTCAAATCAATTCATATAATTTTGCATGTCATTCAGATTCAAGAGTTTGTACCAAAATACGTCAAGTCTAATTACCACCATTGTCGACACTATTTACCATCTACATTTCATTCTAATTTTTTATGTTTGAGGTGTACAAGTACATACGAAAAATTATTCCTTTTTTTAATGTATATCCAACAGATGGGATTTTTTGCAACATGTACTGCAAAGAAGTAGAAATCCGTTTCTTATACGTGTACATTGAAATTGAAAAATTCCAGATTTCCTAATCAGTTTCCCTGATAAATCCCGGTTTCTCCAGCAGAAATTTCACTCCCTGAGAATTCCCGATTTTCAGGTGTGTTTTACACACTGATTAGTGGCTATTAAAGCTTCCGGTTTGTGGTCCCCATTGCTTTTTTGCAGGCCCCGAAAATAAAGCAGGTCAAAACTTAGACAATTTAAGGATGATGACAGATATTAGCATGCTAATAGAGCTGCAATGCTCCTTGGTTTTTTCTGCTGCACAATCATATGCACAACGCTCTGATATGTATGATAATCTATATATTCTTAGCCCTTAGGTCAACTAAGAATATACAGACTAGCATGTGTGTCAGAGCGTTGTATACAGTTGTGCAGCAGAAAAAACTAAGCTGCGTCGCAGCTCTATAAGCAGTTAAAAGCGTGTTATGTAGCAATTAACATGTATGGCTGCAGGTCGAAACCATTCCAAGCGGACAAAAACGATGTGGTAACATCTGTCATCATCCTCAAATCGTCTCATTTTCGGTCTGCTTTATTTTCAGAACCTGCAAAAAAGCAATGGGGACCACAACCGCGGAAACTTGCATAGCCGATAATTGTTCCGCGTTTCGTATTCTCGGGGCGAGAAATTGTACTGCCCTCGGGTTTGAAACACTTAAAAACCTTAGTTATAAAAATAAGTATTAGTAAATAGTATCAGTAATAGTTTACAACCCGGGGCGAATCAGTCACATGTTCTATGGCATCTTCTTACTACTTGTCAATAACCTCATTCTAGTAATGCGGGATGTATATTATAATTCGTTCATATAATGCGAAAATGAGCAGTTAGGATTCTATTGGAACACGTTTTCTATTCCCTTAATACTAATGAACAACGCTGCAGCTTCGGTTTTTGTCGACATTTTCATGTGATTTAAAGTTGCTTCCAGCACGCCGTGTCTACAGGTTGAAAATCCAACAACCCTCTAGAAGCTTTAATGGCCTTATGGTAAAGTCGTCTTTTTTCTTGAGAAAAATTTATTATTCTGGTAGAAAATCTAAATTTCAAGGTTGAAAATCCACTCTTTCGTTTAGGATTAACCTTTTTAGGTTGAGGATTTAACTCCCTTCTAGAAACTCTAACTACCTTCTAGAAAATTCGTCTCTTTTCTTCCAAAAATGTATTATTTTATAAATTCGTCTTCATGGATAGACTGTCAGTTTGATATTCCAACTGTATTCTAACAAACTCGTCTCTCTTGATTAAGAAATCTATAATAATCCTAATAATCCTAATAATGTAATCTACATTTTCAATAACGCTTCCAAAAAGCTATAACGATGAAGGGGACTATAAAATATCATTGTATGATTCCAGTTTCTCTTCAAGAGCTGGAAGCAAAGAAATTTTCCTTGTATGAATAGAAAAACATTGTTAAAATTTGTAAATGAGAAATCTTAAAATTCGAGGAATGCAAATACTGTATAACATAAACCTGAAAGAGGTACTTATTCACTAAGTCAACCTACCAAAATCCTAATAAAGCAATGTATGTTTTCAATAATGATGTTTTTCTTTCCCTTCTCATCATTTATTTATTTCTTGAATTTTTAATAAAGTTATCTTGTCTAAGAAATAAGATCAGTTGACTGAAAATATATAATTCTTTCGTATTTAAGAGAAAAACTATATCAAAGAAGGAAATCGGCCGTGCAATGTGATACGCGCGCCGGTGTGAGGTACCGCGCTCGACACCGCTGGGTACATTAAATTTTTTCCGATAGTAATAATAGCTTCATCATTTTGAAATAAATCGTTTTCGATCGGAAATTTGACGTAGAATACGATAAAAGTACTAAGAACTCAACTCATGGGGGTCAAACTAGTTAAAAATCGATTTTAAAATTTCAGTTGTTGATAAAAATTTCAATTTGTTGAAAATATTTCTGGGATGTTTTTTTATAAAAGCTTGTTTTTTTACCTTTCAAATGGAAAAAAGAAAATGTTTTTAGCCTAAATAGAACAGGAGTTATGCATTCTTAAAAAATAGTCTTCACTGAAATTCTCAATTTTTCAACCCTTCCTATTTCTCAAAAACTTGCAAAATGAAAAAAAATCCTTAAATACGTATCTTCTCTTTTTCGATAAGGAACCCGTGAAAAAAGTTTTACCCCCATCAAAAATGGGTCGGTCAATCCGGGTAGAGTTCCGAAAAGCGCTTACCTCCGATTTCTTTGAAACTCTGTATACCGACGTATTTTGACGCGCTGATCACGAATA
>WSXT02135618.1:0-10596 GCA_011762715.2 Neuroterus valhalla
TTGTTATTATTGGAAACTGATCGGGGTTGTAATTGTTGAAAACTGATAGGGGTTGTTATAACACCTCAAAAAGCTGCTAGTCTCGGTTGATGAGTTTGTAAATGTTGCCTGCTGTAACAGTTGTTATTGACCGCTGCAAAGGAACTGAATCCGCTGATAAACTGTTGTGTGTTGCTAGAGTTTCAGCAAACTTTTAAGGTATGATTTTTGTCATGGATAGGGACTGTATATTTCCTTTTTTGTAGATTGTTATTGTTGGAAACAGATCGAGGTCGTTATTGTTGGAAATTGATCGGGGTTGTTATTGTTGATAACTGATAGGGGTTGTCGTTACACCTTAACAAGCTGCTAGTTTCGATTGTTGAGGTTGTAAATGTTGCATGCTATAATAGTTGTTATTGACCGTTTCAAAGGAGCTGAATCTGCTGATAAACTGTTTTCGGTTGCTTAAGTTAACAGTAGCCGTTCAAGGCATCATATTGTTCATTGAAAGGGACTGTTGCTTCCTTTTCTGTAGGTTGTTACTGCTGAAAACTAATAGGGGTTGTCATTAAATCTTGCTAAGCTGCTGGTGTCGGTTGATAAGGTTGTGAATGTTGCTTGACGTAATAGTTGTTATTGACCGCTGCTAAGGAGCTTAATCCGCTGATAAACTGTTTTCTGTTGCGAAAGTTATCAGAAGCCGTTTACGGTCTTATCTTTGTCATTGGGAGCGACTGTTTTTTTTCCTCCATTGAAGGTTGTTATTGTTGGAAACTGATCGGGGTCGTTATTGTTCAAAACTGATAAGGGTTGTCGTTTCACCTCAACAAGCTGCTAGTCTCGATTGATGAGGTTGTAAATGCTGCATGCTATAATAGTTGTAATTGACCGTTGGAAAGGAGCTGAATCTGCTGATAAACTGCTTTCTGTTGCTAAAGTTTCAGCGAACGTTTGAGGTATTATTTTTGTCATTGATAGGGACTGTTTATTTCCTTGTTTGTAGATTGTTATTGTTCGAAACTGATCGAGGTTGTTATTGATGGAAACTGATCGGGGTCGTTATTGTTCAAAACTGATAGGGGTTGTCGTTACACTTCAACAAGCTGTTAGACTCGATTGATGAGGTTGTAAATGCTGCATGCTATAATAGTTGTAAATGACCGTTGCAAAGGAGCTGAATCTGCTGATAAACTGCTTTCTGTTGCTAAAGTTTCAGCAAACGTTTGAGGTATTATTTTTGTCATTGATAGGGACTGTTTATTTCCTTTTTTGTAGATTGTTATTGTTGGAAACTGATCGGGATCCTTATTGTTCAAAACTGATAGGGGTTGTCGTTACACCTCAACAAGCTGTTAATCTCGATTGATGAGGTTGTAAGTGCTGCATGCTACGATAGTTGTAATTGACCGTTGCAAAGGAGCTGAATTTGCTGATAAACTGTTTTCTGTTGCTTAAGTTGACAGTAGCCGTTCAAGGTATCATATTGGTCATTGAAAGGGACTGTTGCTTCCTTTTCTGAATGTTGTTACTGTTGAAAACTAATAGGGGTTGACATTGAATCTTGCTAAGCTGCTAGTGTCGGTTGATAAGGTTGTGAATGTTGCTTGACGTAATAGTTGTTATTGACCGTTGCAAAGGAGCTGAATCCACTGATAAACTGTTTCCTCTTGCTAAAGTTATCAGTAGCCGTTTAGGGTATTACCTTTGTCATTGGTAGGGACTGTTTTTCTCCTTCATTGTGGGTTGTTATTGTGGGAAACTGATCGGGGTTATCATTGTTGAAAACTGATCGGGATTGTCATAACACCTCAAAAAGCTGCTAGTGTCGGTTGATGGGGTAGTAAATGTTGCCTGCTGTAATAGTTTTTATTGACCGTTCCAAAGGAGCTGATCCCGTTGATAAACTGTTTTCTGATGCTACAACTATCAGCAAACGTTTGAGGTATTATTTTTGTCATTAGTAGCGACTGTTTTTCCTTTTCTTTAGGTTGTTATTGTTTAAAACTCCGCTAAGCCGTTAGTCTCGGTTGATGAGTTTGTAAATTTTGCCTACTGTAAAAGTTGTTATTGACCGTTGCAAAGGAGCCGAATCCGCTGATAAACTGCTTTCTGTTGCTTAAGTTTTAGCAAACGTTTGAGGTATTATTTTTGTCATTGATAGGGACTGTTTCTTCCTTTTCTGTAGGTTGTTATTGTTGAATACTGATTGGGCGTTGTCATTACACCTCGCTAAGCTGCTACTGTCAGTTGAAAAAGTTCTAGATGTTGCCTGCTGTAATAGTTGTTTTTGACCGCTACAAATAAGTTAAATCTATCACTAAATTATTATCTGCAGCTTCAGTTGCTACGAACCGTTGACAGAGGTTTCTTCGTTGAAATAGGTTGTTATTCTTGGTTGATAGAGGTAGTAAAGCGTCTCAGGCTATGCTGAAAAGGAGCTGATTTCGTTGCTCAGGTTGACAGTTATTAAGGCAAGTTGATAATGTTGCTCAGTGAAATGGCCTATCAATGCTGTTTATTATTAAGATTGATTATTTTTTGTCTGGTGGTAGGAATTGCCATTGCACAATGTAAAGGTTATTGATCGGTGACAAATTGTTGTAAATCCCTGAAGTCATTCTCAGGAGGTTGATCTTGTTTCTTAATCAGTTTCTAAACATGATATCATCCGTTATTGGAGATTATTACGGAATATAAACCACTTCCAGAGGTTGTTTTCATGAACATATTCTGGTGATTCTTATTAACCCCTCAAGAGATTATTGTTCATTGCTATATTGTTTTCCATTTCTATATTGTTATCCATTGCCAAGGTTGATATTTTTCTATTGCTGAATTATTAACTCGTGATGAGGTTACTTTTTTCCGTTATTAGAAGCAGCTGTTGTCCATTAACAGAGATTATTTCTATTGTATATCAATAGGGATTTATTATCAGCGAAGTGTACTCTGCCAATCCGATAATGTCCGTTTATAAAAATTGCTATTCTTGCTCGTTTATAGGCGTTGTAATTGACCGTTTAAAAAGAGCTGAATATGTTGCAAAGGTAATCATTAGAAGATACGGGTTTGTATTGATGATCATTGACACAGATTAAAATTATTGTTCATTAAAAAGGTTTGATTATGGGTTAAATCCGTTGATGAAGGCTGTTTTTCCCGTCCGTTGGTGAGAGTTGGTACAACCAGTTGCAAATGTCCTATTCCAGTGCTATATTAGTGCAATTGACTGAAGTTGTAAATATTCCCTGATATAGGTTCTAACTCTCCCTTCTACGAGGTTGTTATTATTTCCCGTTCATATGAGTTGATGAGCTTGCCATTATCCGTTGTTAAAATTTTATGTGGAATACAAACTGCTGCTGAAGGTTGTTTTTATTATTGGATACTAGGGGTTGTTACTAACCCTTCATAAGATTCTATTGCCCGTTGCAAAATTGTCGTTCATCGCAATTACTCTTCGTGAATAGTGCTTGCTATTGTTTTCTATTGAATAGGATACTAAAATTTGTATTGTTATTTGCCAGGAGTTGTTACGTACTGTCTCTGTCTATCGGCAGTTTCTAGAAGTTGTTATTGTCCACTGATAGAATATATGATTTTCCGCTGCTAAGGGTTGATGCTCTTGACCTTGTAAAGCACTATATCTTGATCGAACTTCATTAAGTGATGGTGCCCAGCATAATACACTCCTCTGCGTCTATTGTTTGAAAAATAGAGCCCATCAAAGAGTAGTAAAGAGTGCAGAAGATATGCCTATCCTGTACATCGTACATAAAACCGGATGCGTAAAAAAAGGCAATACTAGATGAACCCAAGTGCTTCGTCGACAAGAGCTTCAACCAGTCGATTTATGCTTCCACAATCCCGTCCAGTATTGCCTGTCGGACCCAACTATCAAGATAAATCGATTGATGCCAATGCAAGAAGACCCTCAATGTTTCGAGCGTTATCCGCACGTAACGATTCGATGGTACTTGTACTACACGATCGTATCGGTTAGAGCATTTTGAGTCATGGGTGTTCTCGTCGAATTTTATACATGGTGCATCGGTACGTTCGAATTAACGATACCTAGGTCTATTACTTGCCAGCGACGATGAATGAATATGCATAAAAGAGCACAAAGTGAATTGGTGTGCCGGTGAGCATCGAGATAGAGAAAGAGGGAAATTTGATGACAAAGAGGAGTGAGAGAGATAAAGCGAGGGTGGACGGAGAGGCGTGGTTACACATGACGTCAAGGCCCGTTGTTCTATTTGTCGACCGAGTGGGCAGCCGAGCAGCCGGGTGCTTACGGGGTGGTTGAAGGGGGTCGTTGTGTTTTGTGTCCCTGCCATGCATCATAAATCAACGAAACAAACGGAACGTCGACGCTCGACGCGCATCGCGCCTACAACCGCGAACGCGAACTCGATTCCGACGGCGAATGTATAATTTAATTCCGCGGACCGTACGCGGATACCGTCCTAGCTGCACTTTTTCATGTACATGTGAACGTGCGCTTGTAATTTCGTATAAATTTCAAACCACCTTCCTTCACAGATACCCTTTCAATTCCCCTACAAAACTCGCTAAAGACTCTGTATTTAATTGCAGGGTGGCGATTTGGCGGACGATCTCATATTCCCGGTTCTTCACGGTCAAGTTTTTCAATTGTCACGGTCAAATAAAAGTTACATATTTTTATGCAAACATTTATTTTTATTCATGACGTCCATTCTAAACATCCTTTAACACAACAGATCAATCAATGCAAAATAAACCATTTTTGAAAAGAAAAAAAAAAAAAAACATTTTTGTACAAAAATTGAATCGGTTGAAGTAACCATTCAAAAAATCAATGTAAGATTACAAAAAAAACGGATTTCCAACCAAATAGTGCACTTTTCAACCAAGAAGATAAATTTCCAAATAAAAAGATAAATAATCATTTTGATCACATCAATTTTCAACAATGAAAGTGAATTGTCAAACAAGAAGATTAATTTTCAGATGAAATGGATAATTTTCTATGAAAAAATACAATTTTTCACAAAGATTGACGCATTCCGAACTCAAAAAATAATTGTTTCCATTCAAAAATGGAACAGTAACATTTTTAGTTTAAAAAGCCAATCGTCGCTACCCAAGCATAATAGGATATTACGTACCTAGGGGGAGAAGAGGGACTCAAGTCGAAAAAGTCCCTCTCCCCCTTGACGCATACGATATTTTTTATAACAAATGCATGATTTCAGTCATTTCTCGAAATACAGTCAAGTTTTCAGCTAATATTCGTGTTCGAAAAAAGGTTTCATGATTGCAAACTGCAAAGAAGTTCAAAAATTCAAAACACGATCAAAAATTGATATAAATTTCCGGAAATTAATGGAAATTTTCGGTCATTTATAGTAATTTTAAAGGAAAATATGGGGGCTCACACGAGGACCCACCATATATAAACTCAAATTCAATTTTGAAAAATTTCCATAAATTTCCGGAAATTTATGAAAATTTTCCGTATTTCATAGTATTCTTACAGGCAACTTATGGTATGTTAAGATGGATTACCCCAAATTCAATTTGAAAATTTCCAGAAATTTATGGAAATTTTCGGTCATTTATGGAAATTTTACAGGAAAATATGACTAATCATAAATCACCCAAAATTTAATTTGAAAATTTCCATATGTTTTCGGAACTCTATGAAAATTTTGGGTAATTTATAGTGATTTCACATGTAATTTATGGTATCTTAAGATAAGTAACCCAAAATTCGATTCGGAAATCGCCATAAATTTACGGAACTTTGGGTTAACGAAAAACTACCGTAAAATTTTCTTATTTGCAACTGAAATCCCCTTAAAGTTTTTACTGTAAGTGGGATGGTTATCGTCAAATGGAAGCTTATAGATGTATAATTTTCATTATTCATTTCTGACGTCATTTTTCATTCCCTTGGGAGTGAAAAGTAGAGCTTTAGCCCCGCTTCATAGGATTCGGAAAAGCCTAAAATCATGCATGTGTTATAAAAAATTTGTATACTAAAACAAAGAATTTTCAACTGAAGAAGTTCAATTTTCAAACAGATAAATTAACTTTTACTGAAAAAGATAAATTGTCAACGAAAATTCGAGTACTCAAATTTTAAATTGAAAAGATTGATGTTTAACTGAACAAATTACTTTTTCAATGAAACTATAGAATTATTAATTGGGAATAAGTTGAATTTTTCCCCAACAAAAATTACTTATAACAAAGAAACTAGCTTTCATCAACGAAAAAAACTACCTTTCAGGAATCAAGAAAAAAAACTTTTAAACAAATTATTACATTCTTACACAAAATGATAAAGAATCAAATGAAATTGTAAATGTTTAACTGAAGCAGTTAAGTTTTAAACTAGAAAGACAAAAAATTAATTTTCAAATAAAATACTATTTTTCAAAAAATTTGTAGGAATTTGACATATGAAACTCAAAATTTCTGAACAAAAATCGAATTGCGACATTTTTGGCTTGGAAATTTAATTTCAAACCAAACATAAGAGTTTTCAACCTGATAAATGTTCGACAACAATGAAAAATGTTTGACTTTATAGCTTGAATTGTTAAACGTAATGAAGAATTTTGGAAGAAGAATATTACCCATCGAGGGAAAAGATTATTTTCTATCAAAATACCGAATTAATTAATTTTCAATCCAAAGAGACGAATTTTCACTTAATTGGGGAATTTTGAACTAGAGAAGATCAGTTTGAAACTAAAAATGAAAAAGTTAAATTTTCATTCAAAAAAATTCATGTAACCTAACTGGATCATCGAATGATCCGTTTTCCTGACATTTTACATTACAGTTTAAATTGAAAATTTGTATAAAAAGAACTTCTATAAAGGTTATATAACTTAATAATTTAAGATGCTCATTTATTAAAGCATTGTTCTAAACTAACAATTATCATCGAAAACTTTTCTCTGGACTTATGGTTTTTAAAAGATAAATAAATAAATATATTTTATATCAATCGTAATATTTATTTTTTACAACTTGTAAAATCATCGATTCATATAAATATTTAATGACACTACTTTGTTCAATGGTATTCGAAAAATATCGTGTATTATAAATCCAATAATCTTTAGTTAAACAGAAGCAAAGCTTGAGAAGGATGCAGATCTGCGTCGAAACGCATTGTCGTTATTAAAACATCCAAAATATATACTGGTTATAAGCCACTAATACTTAATTGAAATTGGTAATTGTTTGATTTCCAAATTCGAAAATCGATGTTCAACTAAATACTTGAATTTAAACCAAAAAGAGATGGATTGATTAATAATTATTATTAATGTTGATTTTTTTCTAAAAAAGAATACATTTTCAATGAACAATGTAAACCCGTTTTCTATAATAATCCAGAAATATTGCTTCTTCGGAATACTAACTTTTACTCCAAAAAAGAGAAGTAGTATTCTTTATTTGGAATTGAGAAGAGGGGCCTTCGAAATTGTGACAAATTTTAAATTGGATGAACGATTTTTTTCAATTCTTCTTTTCTAAATCAGAATTATAATTAGTTTAAATGTTCCATGTACCCAATTCCCTGTTTCAGGTCAAATAAATTAGGAAAAGGAATTATGAAATTTGAGTCAACTAAACAAATCTCACAGAGCAAAACGTTTTTTTTCTAATAAAAAAATTTTAATTCTTCATCTCACGATGTATGGATATTAGGGGGGTCCAAAAAATTTTTTTCGAATTTTTATGCAGAACGCTCGGAAACTTGTTTGAATCCACAAAAAAATAAATGAATTTTTTTGGTTTTGAAAAAAAATATATTTACAGGTGCTGCAAGCCCCATGAAGTTTACCACGTATTTCCCATCAG
The DNA here is from genome assembly GCA_011762715.2 of Neuroterus valhalla. Classification (NCBI taxonomy): domain Eukaryota; kingdom Metazoa; phylum Arthropoda; class Insecta; order Hymenoptera; family Cynipidae; genus Neuroterus; species Neuroterus valhalla. The sequence continues at coordinate 7,852 of WSXT02135618.1, forward strand.
AAAAATAGACGTTTTTTTAAATTTGATTCAGAAATCTCAATGTTAGATAAATCGAGTTCGAAATTCGCCATTTCTCTCCACAATTGGTCACAGAATGCGAATAAAATATTTTTTTTCAAATATCACCCCCATAAGTCTGTTTTATAGGGTCCCAAAAAATCCCCATATGTGAAAAAATGGGTTTTTCGAGTTTTTGGCGCTAATTCTGATTTCTTTTGCGGTTTTTTTAACGCAGGTTGTTTCAAATACATTAAATACTACATAACACTGATAATTAGATGTTTATTCAAATTGTCCAAACAATTCATTATTGTTTTTAGCAACTTTCCCTTAGAAAAGGGTTAGAAAGTCAAGGTTTTTTCTGAATATTTCCACTTATTTTAAACGTTTCAGTTAGAGCGAGGTAATGATCAGTAAGAGTTAACGAAAAAAAATTGTTTAAACAATTTGTTATTATTCATAACAATATTCTCTTAGAATAATGCTACAAAGTTGTGCTTTTTTCTGAAATTTACAACTTTTTGTCCACTTTTCACTTGGAGTGGGTAAGTATATAATTCAATTTCGCAAAAATAATTGTTCAAACAAATTGTAAATGTCTATAGCTATCTTCTTCTAAAATAATACTAAATATGTAGTTGCAGTTTTTTCCTCTAAGTTTTGGTCTCTTTATCACTTTTTAAGTAGAATAAGGTAATGATTAATTCATGTTGAAAAACAAATAGTTTAAACAATTTATTATCATTGCTAATAATATTTCCTTTGTTTGATGATAGAAACTTGCGTTTTTTCTAAAATTTGTAACTTTTTGCCCACTGTTCACTTGAAGTGAGTTATTATTTAATTTAATTTAACAATAAGAATCGTTTAAACAAACTATTATTGTTTATGGCTTTCTTCTCTTAGATTAGTTCTAAAATGTTGCGGTTTTTTCTAAACTCTTAAGCTTCTTGTCGACTTTCCACTTAGTGAGGTAATAAATAATGCGAGTTACCAAACATGCTTATTTAAACAATTTATTATTGTTCATAATCATTTTCTCTTAGATGAGTGCCAGAAAGTTCTGGTTTTTTTCTGAAATATTTACCTCTGCACTGAACGGAATTTGAATGAAATTTAATTAGATTGAAGTAGATTGAATTGATCTAATTGTTGGTTATATTAGATTGTTTTTTATTTAGAATGGATTTTTTTTTCAATATCAATCATTACATTTTCGATCAAAAATCTACATTTTTGGTTCGAAAACTGACTCTTTGGTTAAAAGTTGAACTACTTTCTTAAAAATGCCATTTTTGCGTCAAAGATCCATGATTTTAGTAGGAAATACGAAATTCAAATTTCACTGAATGTATTAAGCTTATCGTTTTAATTAATTTTTTTTCAACATTGGGAAAAGAACAAGAAGAATTTACTTAAAATAATACAATACTATTTGGAATTTGATTCTCTCTAATGTTTATTTAATATTTGTTCACAGCTAAAAAGGAAGAGCGAAGTTAAACATTTCAGATAAAAAACCACAACTTTCTGGCACTTATCTAAGAGAAAATGGTCATGAACAATAATAAATTGTTTAAATGAACATGTTTGTCAACTCGCATTAATTATTAGCTCACTAAGTGAGAAGTTGACAAAAAGCTTGATAGTTTAGAAAAAAGCCGCAACTTTTTAGCACTAGTCTGAGAGAAGATAGGTATTAACAAAAATAATTTCTTTAAACAATTATTTTTGTTAAATTAAATTAAATATGAACTCACTCCAAGTGGAAAGTGGAAATAAAATTAAAAATTTCAGAAAAAACCGCAAGTTTCTATCATTAAGCAAACAAAATATTATTAGCGATGATAATAAATTATTTAGATACTTTTTTTTTACATAAATTAATGATTACTTTACTCTAATTAAAAAGTGATAAAAAGGTTAAAATTTAGGAAAAAACCGCAACTATGTAGTATTAATCTACAAGAAGATAGCTATAAACATTTACAATTTATTTAAACAATTACTTTTGCTGAATTGAAATATATAATCACTTACTTCAAGTGAAGAGTGGACAAAAAGTTGTAAATTTCAGAAAAAACCGCAACTTTGTAGCATTATTCTAAGAGAATATTGTTATAAATAATAACAAATGGTTTAAACAATTTTTTTTGTTAACTTTAATTGATTACTTCCTCGCTCTAACTGAAACATTGAAAATAAGTTGGAGAATTCAGAGAAACCCTTCACTTTCTAACCCTTTTTTGAGAGAAAGTTGCTAAAAACAATAATAAATTGTTTTAACAATTTGAGTAAACATCTAATTATCAGTATAATGTAGTATTTCATGTATTTGAAAAATCTGCGTTAAAAAAAACCGCAAAAAAAATCATAAATAACGCCAAAAACTCGAAAAACCCATTTTTTCAGTTATGGGAGTTTTTTGGGACCCTATTAAACAGACTTAGGGGGGTGATATTGGAAAGTAACATTTTATTCACATCCTGTGACCAATTGTGAAGAGAAATTGTAAACTTCGAACTCGATTTATCTAATTTTGAGAATTCTGAATAAAATTTACAGAAACGTCTTTTTTCCTATGGGAAATACGTGTTAGACTTCACGGGGCTTGCGGCACCTCTAAATATTTTTTACATTCTCATTCTGAATGAGAAGGTATTGGTTCTATGTGAAAATTGCCTTTCGCGGATTTGATGAAATCTCCACGTTTTGAGACCCCCTGAGTCAGAAAAAATGGTTTTT
>WSXT02135629.1:0-10596 GCA_011762715.2 Neuroterus valhalla
GGATGGGATGCGAAGCCATGGAAGAGGATAAGATGTGATGGTATGGTATAGGGTCAGATGTGATTAGATGAAACAGGCCAGACAGAATGGGTTGGGAGTGGATGAGATAAGATCGGAGGGGATGGGAGGGGATGGGGTTAGGAGCGATAAGATGAGTCAGGCCAGAACAAGATGGGATACTTTTGGATGGGATGGGATGCGAAGCCATGGAAGAGGATAAGATGTGATGGTATGGTATAGGGTCAGATGTGATTAGATGAAACAGGACCGACAGAATGGGTTGGGAGTGGATGAGATAAGATCGGATGGGATGGGAGGGGATGGGGTTAGGAGCGATAAGATGAGTCAGGCCAGGACAAGATTGGATACTTGTGGATGGGATGGGATGCGAAGCCATGGAAGAGGATGGGATGGGATGATATGGTATAGGGTAAGATGTGATTAGATGAAACAGGCCAAGACAGGATGGGATGGAAGTGGATGAGACCGGACGGGACGGGATGGGATTGGGTTCAACTGTTTTTTGTGAACAGTTTTTTTTTGGTTGAAAATTCTATCAGATGAGGAAAAAAATGGTATAAAGAAGAAAATTGGCTTAGATTTCTATCTTTCGGTGTTGAAAATCTCTCATTTCGTCAACAATTAAACTTTTGTTTATGAGTATCTCTTGAAGGCTCACATAACTCTAGTTCCCCTTCATCCTTTTTTACAACATTTTTTACATCTATCATTGCTTCCTTATTCCTGATACTTCATCATTGATTGATAACTAAACGATCAGCGATCAATTTATTTGAGCGTACGGGCAAGTAAGGGATATAAGATTTGATGATCGGAGCACAGAGGTAATGAATAGTAGGCGTATATGTTTATTTAGGTATGGAGTGGAATATGACATAGTAAAGAGAGTAAATGGTGAAAAATGATATGGTGTGAATTTGATTTTGGGGGAAGACTCCAATGCATGAACCGGAAAGAAAGAGAGATGAAAACAGAATGGGAAGAAGAAGGTGAGACTGAGAGTATTCAAAGACAAAGAGGTAAAAGAAGAAGGATAAAAATGATTGAATAGATAATTAGATAATTATAGAAGCGATGATTATTTGCATTGAAAAGGAATGTAGAGTATAATGACCTAATAAGGAAGAAGAGTTTTATTTATACAGGAAGAGGGCAGAGAAAGAACAAAAGGAGGCTAGAAATGAGGATGCGCAGGCCCGGACCATTTACTACAAATAGTATCAGTTGAGAAAGGGAGAAATGGTAAACAAGAAACAGCCGAGAAAATTGATTTTGAGAATAGTTAGAAACCAGTCACTGATAGCAGAATTGAGACGCATGATTCTTTGTGTATACCGAGGATGGAGAATAGGAAGTTGTAAATAGAAAGAGATAAAAGGACGAAATGAGCCAATTAGGGGACAGAAATTATGGAATAAAGGAAATTTATTGTGGGATTGTCATAACCTGTCGTAAAGAAAATAACAAAGATGAAGAAAGAGATAAAAGAAGAGGATAAAGAGGATGACGAGGAGGATATGGGGAAATGATCAAAAAATATTTGTAGAGTGCTAGATAATGTCTTTGTCCTGAACCATATCGTAAATAGGGAGGTCAAAATAGAGAAAGAGAGCATATGAATATAAGTATAAGAAAAAGTGGAGTCTGATACGTATGGAACAATGGTAGTAAGTTTCAAGAAGGGCGAAGGGAGAAAGGAAGAATAGAGAGTGAGATGGAAAAACAAAAAGTTAGTTGAGGCAGAGGTATTCAAACATATTGAGTCCGTCGTGCAGATTGGAGAACTAGGGATCTATTTTAGGGAAGAGATTGAGGAAGTTGCAAGGGTAGTAGAACCGATATGGCGAATAGGAAAGGGATGGTTCGAAAAAGATTTTATGAGATGATGAATTTCGGAATGATATATAAGGATATAAGGAGAAGACGGATAAAGAGAAGCTGCAAGAGACATTCGATGGAAAAAAGGGGTAGAATGAAAAACTTCGGAATATATGGTAAGAGAAGAGGCTCAAACAGATACATAAAAAACGAGCGTGCTGAGGAGGTCTTCAAATTTGGAAGGTCAACTGCGGAAGAAGAAGTAATTAGCGAGAAAGTTTTACAAAGGGGTAGGAGAGAAAGGAAGAGAGGGAAAGGGAGATGATATGAGAGATGTACTTGAAGGCCGAAAGATAGAACAAGGAGACAAAGTTTTTAAGGAATTGGGAAATAGATATAGAAAAGTGCGGAAAATGAGAAAATGAGGAAGAATATAAGAGAATCAAGATACGATACATGGTATAAGTTGATGGAAGAGAAGAGGATTGAAAAAATATCTGGAATGAGGACTAGAGAAATCGAGAAGAGAGAAGGCATGCTAAGCAAGGTGTTTCAAATAATATTTTTGGAAAGTAGGAGCTGAGAGCGAAGAATAGATGGAAAAGGGAAAGAAAGTTATATTAGCTGAAGAAGAATAATGAGAATGTGTGGAAGAAAAGAATGAAAAGAATAGGTGGGATTGAGAAAAACTGCTTCCAAATGACGTGCATGTGAGATTCAGCAGAGTCTGTTGCAATTTAAATGGGGACATCAAATAAGTATTGAAGTGCAGAAAGAAATAACAAAGAATAAGAGGAAGAGTTCCCCGAACATACAAGTCTCTTTTTCAGTTAATCTGAGTGGACCGCTTCCATCTAAAAATTGTGGAATCGCGGGATATAAGAAGGGTGATACGGGAGAGACAAAAAAAAGGAAAAACAAACTCAGGATCTTGGAGAGCTGGTAAATGTGGCAAACGTCGCAGTAAGGAGGAACAGTAGCAGATAGGCGGGGCAGGAATAGGGAGACAAAAGAGAAATTGATTTCCTGACAATCGTCGCAATTTGCTTCCGTTACGACAAAGTGGCTCATTCGTGGCAAAAGAGCTAGAAGGGAGAACAAAGGAAATAAAAAGAGATGCAAGAGCGGGCGGGAAAGATAGGAACTAGGGTAGCGGGTCAGTTGGCAAGGTCCATCGAGTTTTATTCTGTTGGCGAGCTGTTTTTGTCCGACCGGTTTACTCACAAATGTAGAAGAAAATCGTCAAGCTTCTGGAAAAATCTGAATCTCTGAATCGATTGAAAATCAAGGCTTCATGTGAAATTTCCCTAAACCCAAAGATTCAGTGGTTAGAGCAGAAGAAAAAGATTGTAGTGGTGGAAAGGAAACCAGTACAACGTGAATTCAAGTATGAGCCGAATGATGAGGAAATACAACTGAGTTTTTAGGTAAAAGTTTACAAATAGGGTACTTAACATTTTCTGAGCTAGAAAAAAGAGAAAGGAGAAGAAAAAAATGTTCTGGAAATCCGGTTTCTTCGAGAATAAGAGAGATGAACCTTTCCTTCCTTTTCCATTACTTATTTGCCCATTAATTCTACTATAATATTGCATAAAATATAAGGAATCAAATTGTCTCTATTGTTCCAAACGATGAAAACGATAATAGAAACCTTTTATTTCTCTCTTGGATAAATATTGGAAATCGGAACAAGATATCAGAGAAATTATGTCCTGATGAACAGAAAGTCCACTTTTAAATATTTGGTTCAGCATGGTTTTTTCTTTTTTGTTTTTGTAAGAAATGTTACCATTTCGTTGACGGTTAAAATACCTAATCCAACATTTGTTTTTTTTTTCTGAAGATTTCAACATTTTTCCAAAATGTTATCCCTTCTGTATGAAAATTCATGTATTTTGTTGTCAATTGTTCTTTTTGGATTCGAAGTTATTGTTTTGTAGGAAATTCATTATTTTGGGTTCGAAATCCTATTATTTCAACTGATAATAATTAAAATTTGTACCTGCTGTTATCAAAGGAGAATTCGTTTCTCCCGTTCGGCAATTTATTATTCTGTTGATGATTGGAAATTTTTATGGAAAATTGGAATAATATATTTTTATCACCTCCTATGTTGGAAATTCAACTGATCTATAGAAAAATGAATCCCTTGTGTTAGTGATTCAACTATTTTTCTGAAGTTCAATTTTTTCCTGATTAAATATCAATTTTTCCAAATAGAAATTGAAGTATTCCATTCTTGTTCCCATTTCAATTATTGTTTGGCTGAAGATAGAAAATATAGGTGAAACTTTCGTTCAATTAAGGTTCCATGTACTATGTTGAATATATACATTATTTGTTAAATATTTGACAATTTTTGTTCAGGAATTTCGTCCTTTTTGTTAGAAATTTGTGTGCCATGCAGAAAGTTCGTCTTTTTCAATTAAGGAATTCATCATTCGAACTGTGAATATCATACTTTTTACTGTATATCTTTAGTGGAAATCCAATTTTTTCACTTGAAAATTTAATTTTCCCATTGAAAATAAGAAAATTTCGATGAAATATAATTCTATTTGGTTAAAAATCTAACTCAATTGTAAAGAATGCACTATTCTAGTAAGAATTGAATCATTTGATTTAAAAATAAATGACCCGTTGGAAGTTGGATTTTTGATTATTTTTTCGTTATTCGAGGTTCAAAATTTAATTTTTGAAATAAATGATCATTGTAATGAAGACTTTTGTTTATAATGAGAGAATCAATTTTCTCCACTGGGAAATAAAATATTAGAGATTGAAAATTGAAATATTTTTCTTCAAGCTTGAAATTCAACTTTTCTGTTTAAAAATAAATTTTACGGGTGAAAATATAATGGTTTTACTAGAAAAACATTACATTTCGTCATTATAAACTTTCATGCTAAGAATGTAACTGTTTTGTGAACAAATATATCTCTCTTGTTGAACATTCCACTATTTTCTTGAATTAATGTCTCTTTTATTTCTGGAAAAACATTATTATTTTCCGGATGGGAGTGGAAGAACTATCATATTTCCAATTGAGATTTTCCATTTGTTCAGTTGAAGATACAAATATTTGGTAACATTTATTGGTCATCCGAAAATATTACGAATCTTTATTGAATAATATCAGCAGAGAATTATTTTTTTTTTGTTTTGAAAATTCATTTATTCCTTCAAAAATTTAACAAGTTCGGAACAAAATCATTCTATTACAATTTTGCTCAAAAAATTTTTCTTTTTGACTGACGAATGCAAATGTTTCGTCGATATTGAATCTTAATTTTACTATTTGAAGTTCAACTATCCCCTTGAAAAACAATTTTTTTTAATCATTTTTTTCATGAGAATATCATTTTATGTCTTGAACATTTCTGTTTCTATTCATATTATATCTATTATAGTTTTTACAAACTTTTTTTGGTGTTTGATTACAGATTGAAATATTTGAGAAAAATGTTTTTTTGAGATTCGAGAATTGATATATTTTTTTGGAGAATAATACTCTAATTTTTGCTTAAGTTACATATATATTTGAAGATCAAAGTTTTTGAGTGGAAAAAAAATTTCGTGCCGTTTGCAAATTCATGCATTTTGTTCGGGATTCATCTTGTTTCGTTAGAAATTATTCTTCTTTGTCACGAATCCAACTACTGGTTGAAGTTAAACTTTTCTGTTGAAAATCAATCTTTTTGACAAAGATCCATCATTGGGGTTGAATATTGATCTTTTTACTAAAGCTTTCAACTATCGCATTGGAAAATTGTATTTTTTTAATTGAAGAGAAATATTCTTCTAGAAATTTGACGATTTTGCAGAAAACTCATCTTCTGGGTTTGGAAAAGAAAGTTAATGGTTGACATAATTCTTTTTCTGTTGGAAATCAAAGTACCCTATCACAAATTCTGCTACTTACTTGAAAATTGAATCGCTTTTTTGGAAATTCAACTCTAATGTTCAAAATCGAAGTATTTTTTTTGAAATGTTAATTTCGATCAAACAATAATTATTTGTGTTGAAAATCCAATCACTCTATTGTATGTTCAAACTTTTCATGTATCTGGGTAAAAACTGTTTCTTTATCCACGAATCCACGAATTTTTTCGGAGATTTATCTCTTCTGGTGGAGAATCATCATTTTTGTCGATGATTCTTCTTAGGTTCAAAATTGAACTACTTCGTTTGGAGTTAAACACTTCTGTTGAGGATTAATCTTTTTTATGAAGATTCACTGTCTTAGAAGGAAATCAAGTTGAAAAATGCCTGTTTTGTAGGGAATTAATTTTCATTCTTTTGAACATCAATCTTTTAATCAACAATGCAAGTATTGTATTCTCAGTATCAAGTTTATCTCTTTGGTGGAAAATTCAAAAGAATGAATAATTCTACGGAAAAGACCCTCAATATGGAGGAGTTATCATTATTTCGTTGGGGGTTATTCGAAACTCTTGCGCAAAGAAAAACATGTCTGTTTCAAATATTTAAGATAAATTGTTTATTTCTTATCACATATCTCATTTATACTTTTATGCATTGTATTCCCTGACTTCGTTATAAAAGGAAACTGAAGGAATGTTTACTCTGCTTGAAAGGTTCCAAAAGTTTTTATCACGTAACAACAATCGCAATTTATTCCTTGTTTGGAAAATGCATAAAATCCCAGAGGCAACAAACTTTGAATGTGATATTGGGAAATATGAATAGGAATAGCAGTAAACCTAACGATCAATTTCCAGGGAATATGAATGTAAAAAATATTGTTGAGGATACCGATAAGCGATACGCTAGTGAGCCAGAGAGAGGAAAATGAAAAATATGACAAAAGGGGCTTCGAAATGGCGCGGCGTGGTCAGTTCTGTGGCAAATCGAATAATAAAAGTGCATCAGAAATGCGGTACAGGATTTGCCATTTACAAGTACCCGTGGGTGTGCTTCCATGAATGGAAAATTTAAAAATATGATTCCAACTCGCAAAGTTTGACAATGAGTTTCGCTGTCCTTAAAACTCATACGAAATGAGTCTTTTTTCATGCTATGAAATGTTAGTTTGACAAACGTGTGTGGAAGAAAACCACAAAGCTCTGTCTCTCTAAAGCTTCCTCGCTCCTTTCAGGGTCATGACGAAGCTTTCCCCCTCTCTGCGTGAACCCACTCTGAAGAGCCATCAATTTCTCGATGGCTAGCTGAGTTCCTTTCCCCTTTTATGGTGCAAGAACGCTTCCCCTTGAACAGGCATTAACTTCTAGGAAGCTACCTGAGTTCTTCTCCCATCCCAGTGCGCAACGACGCTTTCCTCCATTCTTCATAAAGCAGCTCTGAGTAGCCTATGATATCATTTCTTTACAGCTGGCTGAGTACTTTTCCCCTTCCAGTGCGCTACGACCCGACGCCCCTCCTCAGGTAGTCAACTGTTCCTCAAATCAACCTATGTTCTCTTTCCCCCCAGTGCACCACTTTGCATTCCCCTGGACAGTTAATAATTCCTCCAGAGCTAATTGAGTTCCCTTTCCCTTTCAATGCGTAACGACGTTTTTCCTTACTTTTATTCGGGCAGCTTCTAGCAGTTACACATTTTTTCATATTTACCTAAGTTTCCTACCACTCCCAGTGCACAGCAATGTTGCCTATCGAGCAGACAGTTATTTCTCACAGCGACCTTTGTTCTCTGATCTTTTCAGTGTGCGACGACACTTTCCCTCACTCGTTTCGAAGCAGCTGGAAGCAATCATTATTTCTACAACAGCTACTTAAATTACTTAGACAGTTACTGATTCCTCCACAGGTAGCTGAGTTCTATGTCCCTTCCAGTGCACAACGATGCTACCTTCCTCTGTAGCTAGTGATCAATACCTCAAATCAACATGTGTTTTCTTATGCTTCCAGTGCACAGCAACGCACTTCCCTGGACAGTCCATGATTCCTCCACAGCTACATGAGTTCCCTCTCCCTTTCAGTGCGCAACGACGCTTTCCCCCACTTCAATTTGAGCAGCTCTAGGCAGTTATAAATTTCTTCGCATAAACGTATGTTCTCTCTTCCTCCCAGTGCAAGACGACGCTCACCATTGGTCAGTCATTACTTTCTGACAGCAAGCTTCGTTTTCTTCCTCTCCCATTGCGCAACGGTGCTTTCCCTTACAGCTCTCTAAGTTTCCTCCCAGTGCGCTACGATACAACGCTTCCCCTGAAGTAGTCATCGATTCCTCAAATCTTCTCTCTCAATTTCAGTGCACAATGCCGCTTCCCTTTGAAGTCATTATTCTCTCCAGAGCTACCTGAGTTCTTTCCTCCTTTTAGGTGCGTAATGTCGTTTTCTCTTATTTTACTTGGAGCAGCTCTGAGCAGTCATCAAGTTCTCGACAAATCGCTGAGTTCTCTTTACCTTCTGGTGCACTATGCGATGCTCGTCCTCAGGTAGTCATGATCCCTCAAATCTACCTAGGTTCTCTTTTCCTTACAGTGTACAGGACGCATTTCCTGGGGCGGTCATTAATTCCTCTACAGCTATACGAGTACCCTCTCACTTTCAGTGCGCAACGGCGCTTTTCCCCACTGCGATTTGAGCTGCTCCAGGCAGTTATAAATTCCTCCACAGCTACCTGAGTTCTCTCTTCCTCTTAGTGTACAACGACGCTGCCTATTGAGCAGCCGTCAATTTTCCAAAACAATCTTCTTCCGCTTCTTCTCCTGGTGCGTAACGACGCTCTCCCTTACTCATCTTGAGGCATGTCTAAGCAATCAAGAATCCCCATACAGAAACCTGTGTTTTTCGCTCCTCTCAGTATGCGAGGATGCTTCTCTTCACTCTATTTTGGACAGCTTCGGGCAGTTTTTGATTCATATACAGCTATCTGAGTATCCTTCTTTATGCAATGATATTTGGATAAGAAATTTATAGAGTAATTTGTAGAGAAAAATTTTCAGAGAGAATTCACATTTCAGCCAGATCATGGGGCTTGGGAGGAACCTGAATGTTAATGTTCCTCCTTGTCCTAAAATCGCCATCGTCTCTCAAGGGGAGCCTTGTTTCAGCAGTTGGTCTCGAAGTCGCTTCCTGATTTTCGTCTGCGGCTTGTTCTTGCAGCTGTTGAGGAAACGTTCCGTGTGCATCCCTTGCCCGCGAAAGGTTCACGGCACGGTTTCTTAACACTTTCTGTAAAAGGTGCGAGAGCTCTGGGTGTTTCTGGCACCATAGAGCGTGCATGATTTTTCTTTTTTTGAATAAACTTAGAAATTTCTGCGAAAGACTCCTTGCTATCATATTCTTTATAGTTATCACGAAATTCACTTTCTTTCAACAAATGCACATTTTAACCATTTTTCATTTTCGTTTAAAATCAATTTTTCAAACCGGCAATTCGAATTGAAGCTATACACTTCTCTTATTCAGTCACATATATGACTATTTTGTTGAAAAATATTATTTCAGGAATTATTTTATTATTAGTTTATTTGTGGTTCTTTCTATTCGATGGAAGATTATTCAGTTCTGATCCTTTGAAAGTTACAATTTTTTCGTGTAAATACGACAATTTTGGAATAAAAACTTAAATAGTTTTTGGTCGGAATATCAACCCTCACATTTTTCGTTAGAAATTCCAATTTGTTATTCAGAAAATGGAGCACTGGTTTAAAAGTGGGGCTGTTTTTTCAGTTGAAAAAGTATTTTGTGGTAAACAAAAAATTAAAATCTTCATTGGCCCAAATATCACCTATTATTTTTTGTTGACAATTAATCTTTTTGGGGCTACAGTTCAACTTGTTGGTTGAAAAACAATTTTCCCTTGCTTGAAGATTTACTATTAGAGTTTACATTTAACTATTCCTTTTGTGGCTGAAAATTGAGCTATTATTTTGGTTGAAAATTAATATTCTTCGATCAAGCATTAAACTATTTCGTGGAAAATTTGTCTTCTCTGACTGAATGGAATCATTTTAGATTTGAAATTCAAATCTTCTTTTATTTAAATATCAAATATAACATTTCTTGTTGAGAATTCATCCTTCTTGCGCCGAATTTCCACCTGGTTTAACTGTCTGTTTCAGAAATTTTTTTTGTTTAAGGGTTCATCATTTCAGTTAATATTCAACTCTCCCTTTCATAGTTGAGAATTGAACTGTTTAATTACAAATCTCTTTTTTCTCTTAGCTTATGAATGATGTTTTCCTAACTGGAAATTCAGGTGATTCATTTTCGAATAACTTATCTTCGTTACTCGAAATTCGATCATTTTCCTGAAGATTTCACTACTTTCCGTAGAAAATGAATTATTTCGATTAAGAATCCGTATTCCTGAGCAAAACATACAATTATTTCATAGGATTCATATCTTTTTGGTGAATGAATTTAACCTTTTTGTTAAGTTTTTCTTCATTGCATAAGACAAGTTTTTTTAAAACGATTCTACTCCTTTTAAAAATTTGTCTTCTTGTTCGAAAATTCATCTCTACCATCAGAAACAGAAAAACCTTGCCTCTTCTCATGAGCTTTTTGAATCTCATTATAGCTTCGAGTGAAAATTTGAATAATTCATCCAAACGATTTCACATCATCAGGTAATTAACATGCAAACTGGTTTCGATAAGCAAAATTACCTGTTAATCAAAAGGCAATTGAAAGTACACAAAAGCGATTGGTCAGCATGTTTTCGGGAATGGTGTTTAAATTGCGGTGAAATATACAGGGTGATCCTCAACTCATCATATTCCTTGTATGTGCAAATTCCTTATGCAAAACTAAACAAGAACTTCT